>JAFMSR010002179.1:0-24915 GCA_022818135.1 Saxidomus purpurata | reverse complement strand
CAATAAATTACTACTTTTTTGGGGGGAGAACCTAACTTACTACTTTAAAGTTTTGATTGCTAGTTACAAAAATTTCCAGAGTTGTCGTAAAGTATGATGTACTGTCCGGTTGTCCGGTTGTCCGGTTGTACGACTCGAGGCAGTATAGAATTCGACAAATATATGCATTTACGTTGACGGAGCCATTTAGTAGAACAAAAAGCGCTAGACCATGACTGTGTACTTCAGTTTAAACTAATTTATTTTAATAAGCTTGTATTTATTTATTTTATATAAATTTATTTTAGTTCGATTGTGAAGAAAGTTTGTAGCTTCTTGAGTCACTCTCGAGTCCGCTTCCTGGAAAAACCAGTACTGGTGTCATACGAGGAAGTACGGTCGCACGACCCCCCAGTGGGTCTCGTACCGGCAACCTCAGGGATAGCGGCAGACACCTTAACCTCTACACCACCGCTCCCCTCTAGGCCTAGAAATATAATTGATCTATACTTAGAAGTAAACGAACTTAAATGCACTTGGCTATGAACTTTATCGTGTTAGTTAAATATATCATATATGGTTCACGCGCTTGAAAGGAATCTAAGCACAAGACACAGTAATCTGTATATACCTACTGAATTATGACCAAGAAAGATGTTTAAAACAACACTTGAAAATATTTTTTTGGCCAATCACATCGAAGTTTTGACTGCACTTTAGTTTTGGTAAATCAATAATCATAGACGAAGCCTGTGACACAGACTAACCTACACTAGCTAAATTCTTTGAAAACATGTAAAACAAATAAGTAACACTGAATTATTTCTGTCATGAAATGTTGATTGTCACTTTGATCAGTTACACTGCGTTTATAAACGAAGAGGTTTATTATGTCAACATAAATCAAACTTTAATATAACTCCTGGTAACTATATATTGAGCTATAGAAATCTATACATTTTCTGTATTTTTTCATTTGAATAGCGTGTATTGCTTATGCTTACAGGCACTCGAGGAGCGGTCAAGCTCGTGCAGTATTGATCATCAGCCGACAGGTGTGATTGACAAACGACGATAGAATAATAAACATGTATATCTGACAAAACACTATTCTGCTACGTTGCTTAGCAACGTTTCTCACGACACTCAGCTTCCCAATTAGCAAATCGTTATCGAGAACGCTGTGACGTAAAGCGGTGAAAATGCCGCCTCCAAATAGCCCGCCATATCACACGAGTAATCGCCCGTTACTTGGCGTTAAAGCACGGAGCCATCCTACATCTAATCAAACGAATATCGCAAGTCGAGGGCAGCAGTCGCCTTTTAATGCAGTTGCTCCGGCCATGGGTAACGGGGCTAGTGCCGCCAAGATTGTTATAGATGGAGAGACTTTGGATTTAGTTAAAATCAAACAAATTATTCCCGAGTTGAAAAAGGAGCTTAAACAAAAAGATGCAAGAATTCAACAATATGAACAAGAATTATTTGAAAAGAATAAAGTACTGGACGAAAAGATCGCGGATGTTAACAGATTAAAAGAAGAAGTTCATAAACTTAAATCAGTGCTACAGTTAAAGGTACATAAAGATGGGAAACCTGATATTTTAGCAACGATACAGGAAGATGGGGCCACTCAGGGACACGAAAGGGCCAAGAAACAGGGAGTCTCGGGCGAGAGTCCTATGTCAATCGGCGAAGGCCAGCTTGAGATTAAACATTTTGAAAAGGACTTCAGGTATATATAATTCTTACCCTTTAAACAAATTTGGATAAATTTGAAACCTGGGTAATATATATGAAATTTTAACATGTATACATAGGTACGGAATAAGTAAAATCGCAATAACTTTTATAAAGTCTCGAGTACCTAATAAATTATACAGTTTGGTTGTTATTAGAGATACACTTTATGGTAAAGATTGTTTCATTGAATGAATTGCCTGCCTGAATGTGTATAAATATATAATCATCTATCATTGTAATACAGGCTTGTTGAGTTTGTTTATTATAAACATGTGAATCTTTATCTGTCGTCATTCAGATATTGACTTAATGATAATATATAGAAAGAAAAATGTTTCAATCTCTAAACAAGATAAAAATGTAGGGTACACAAAGTTATGGTCATATCTTAAATGTGCTGATCTGAAAATATTTTAAGATTTATAAATTTGTTTTATAAGTCTTTTTTCTTTTTTTCATGCATGTACTTTCTGGCAAGAAGTAAATTGGTCAGATTTGCAGGAAGAGGTCACATGTGTAAATTTGCATCAGAGTATTAATGCAAAAATTATAAATTTTGTTCAAAGTAAATTATATAATGCTAGATTTTAATTATATATTATAACTGTGTTACATTGAAATGCACCTATCAAAAGAAAATTAACAAAATAGATATACAGTTACAGTATAGTTACAGTAACAACTTTTTACTACCTTGCTAAATTTAAATTAAGTAACGCATATATGTTAAAACTATAATGTTCAATATCACCTTATTTATTTTTTTCATTCTAAAATGTGACCTGGTTAAATACTTTATGTGATATTATATTATAACCTACATGTATATATTTATTAACTATTATAAGTAATTTGTCACTTTTATGTAGTGATCAGTGACAGATTTTCTACTGTACTTCCTGAATAAATTTTAACACTTTTAGATAACATTAAGAGGTCATTATATAAATTTGTTCAAAATATCAGTGGTTAAAATTCAATCTGTCAATAATAGTTGTTGGTTTTCCCAAATATGTATCTTTTCATTTAAGTTTATTTACAGTTGGATGTTACCAAGTCAAGGCAAATGAAGTAGAAAATCAATAGGAAAGATTTGTAGATCTATTCACAAACATGTGGGAATGTTTGTCCCCAATTTACAATCAATAATATTTATTATCACACCAACAGGAAAAAGACATAAATGCCTATATAAAAAGGTCAGTTTTATGGCAACTTTAATGAAAAAGGGTTTAAAGATCTCATTAACATTAGGCAAATCTGTGAACTTTATGTACATTGTGTTGCATTGTGGTCAATTGTAGAAACTTCTTAACGATCCCAGATTTAAAAGAATATTCGATATGGTGTTATATATAGTAATGGACCTTTAATAAAGCAAATAAACTAAATCAGTACACAATCCATTGGACAAATTTTTAAACAGTAACATTAAAAACAGTAACATATATCAGTGTAATTTGGTTATGTTAATGTAAAAATAAAATTGCTACATCTCTTTAAATACATGATAGATAAACTATGGAAAATTGAAAGTTTAATACAGAAAATGTATTTTAAATATCAGTCCAACAAAAAATGGCAAGAATGAAAAAAAAGTCAATTTGATATCTTTGTATGTTAAGATTTCCATGTCTATTTTACTGAAAGTTTAATTTTATTCAACAGATTTTCTCATATTGCTATCATTAAGTCAGATTCTAAAGCTTTAGTTTCATTATTGTTGATTTTTATTTAAAGTGATATTACCGCTCAAAGTGATATATCTCGAGATATCATAATTTTGAATAAAACATTATAATCAGTGATTTATACTCCTAGATTAATTTCAATTCAATTCAAATGTATTGGCATAATTAGCAAATACATTGCCATAGTTTATAATAAACCCAAAATAATGATCTGTATAACAGTATATAGAGAAAAATCTGTAATAATCATTTTTGGCTATCCTAGTCAAAAACAAAAAATCTACCCTCTTGGTTATGCGTATATCTCAATTTGTTTTTGTCAATAACAGAAATAACTTGGTAAAACAAATTTCTTGTATGTTTTTATTTAATTTTTAGCATCTACCATTCTTTAAACTATAAACCAATGTGACCATTTTGAAGGGTAATATAACTTAAATTTAATAACATGCATATCTCTTTTTATGTCCAATTACAAATGGATATAAGATATGTAAAGTTTGTTTAAGTATATGTTAAAATAACACTAGATCTAATTATAAAGACCCAGTTCAGATTAATTGCAAAAATTCATGTCTTTATTTTGGTAAACCTTAAGAGCTTTTTTGATTTTGCTTGTATATAAATTTTATAAAGCCTTTATAACCATTCCTGCATTTTCTATATATTACAGCAAAAGTTATTGCACAAGAAATTGAATTATATGGCTTCTTACTAGCTGAAATATGTCTATTTATGATATATTGAAATATATAGCCACAGGTTGTTATAATTATGATTACACTTTGTACTTAAAGGTATTTAGATCAGTTCAATATTTTATGAAGCATGATGGGAAAATCCTTTTATCATGTGTTCCACAAGATCTGATGGGAAGCAGAATGCCTCGGGGTCCAGATTTTCGTTGAAGTCAATTTTTCTATCCAGTTGCAATCTTACCACTGTTGATGAAGCAAATCGAAGCATTAATTTGTCCTATAATCTCAGTGACCAATTGTGTTAACGTACATGTATCAAATCCTGTACCATCACATTTTGTTTCACTTGAATATATTGCATGTGTAGACAGTTAGAAATTGAACATATAAACAAACATTATGCTTTTCAGAACCAATACCTTTCTCTCATTTCTCAGAAATGCTCACTTTAGATCAAGTACCTGAATCATTAAATACTTTATGTGTTTTTCACCCAATCAATAAATACTTTGTGTTTTTCACCCAATCAATAAATACTTTTATGTGTTTTCACCCAATCAAGCTCCATAATTTTGGTCTATTAGTTAAAGTTTACCCAAAGTTTTAGTCAAACGTAGGTCTAACAGTTTTATACCTTCAATTTAGCTGATGTCACAGTGAAACTTATATTACTCAGAAGGCGCTTTTTTAACTTTCTCCATCTTTGATATCTAATTTACACAACATTTTGCAAATGTTAAGTCATCCAACACCTAAAACAGTAAAGTTTAAGAAAATCATTCAAAGCCAACATTGTACTAGTAGCTAAAATGTTTGATGTTCAAGAAGCTGGCTGTAGTAAGGTTGTTACATAAGATGTATTCGCCTGTGTTTCTCCTAGATCTGTTGTTTACATTGATGAAGGTTTATTACAAACAAAAACTGTTGAACACAGAAACACAGTCAGCTGCTTCTTACATCAGCATCTTACGTAACACATGCTCCCAAATACCACATACCATTGAGCAGTCTTATTGCTTATTTTTTTTTTAACATGTTCCAAATACCACATACCAAGCCAATTACTTCTTATGTGTTCTAAACATGTCCCCAAGCCACACCAGGACAATTACTTCTTATGTGTTTACGTCCCCAAAGACCACATACCAAGCCAATTACTTCGTGTTCTAAACATGTCCCCAAAGACCACATACAAAGCCACTTACTCTTGTTCTAAACGTCCCCAAAGACCACACCAAGCCAATCTTCGTGTCTAAACATGTCCCCAAAGACCACTACCAAGCCTTACTTTGTGTTCTAAACATGTCCCCAAAGACACCAGCCCTTCTGTGTTCTAAACGTCCCCAAAGACCACATACAAAGCCACTACTTCTGGTTCAAAATGTCCCCAAAGACCACATACAAAGCCACTGACTTCTTTGTGTTCTAAACATGTCCCCAAAGACCACATACCAAGCCAAACTCAGTGTTCTAAACATGTCCCCAAAGACCACATACAAAGCCACTTCTTCTTAGGTTCTAAACATGTCCCCAAAGACCACATACCAAGCCAATTCTTTTGTGTTCTAAACATGTCCCCAAAGACCACATACCAAGCCAATTACTTCTTATGTGTTCTAAACATGTCCCCAAAGACCACATACAAAGCCACTTACTACTTATGTGTTCTAAACATGTCCCCAAAGACCACATACGGAGCTACTGACTTCTTATGTGTTCTAAACATGTCCCCAAAGACCACATACTAGGCCACTTACTTCTTATGTGTTCTAAACATGTCCCCAAAGACCACATACTAAGCCATTACTACTTATGTGTTCTAAACATGTCCCTAATTGCAAGACCACATTGCGACACCAGGAAAAGAGACTATACAATGAAGGTATGTAGCTCAAGTAGCCAAACCTTACATACTTTTAAAAGACACAGATAACCCCGAATCAAAATCATTTACATTGTACACATTATTGTGACATGAATTCATACAAAAAATGTCGCAAAAATGGCATCTGTAACTTTAGTTTAAAGTATACTAATTTATTTTAGCTCAATTGTGAAGAAAAGCTTGTAGCTTATCGAGTCACTCTCGAGTCAGCCTCCTGGAAGAACCAGTACTGGTGTCATATGAGGAAGTCAGTTGTGACCCAATTGGGGCTCAAACCCACAACTACTGGGATGAGCAGCCGACACCTTAACCTCTACACCACTGCTCCCCCTTTTAAGTGTAACTTTGCCATATATGTAAAAGCCCACACCTTAAAATTTTAATAAAACTTGATCAGCCTTTTTCATTATGAAGAATGTCAATAAAGAGGAACTGGTGTTAATGTCTTTCTGCGTTTCTGGTTTTATGTTCATTTCTAATACTCTACAAATATAGATCCTTTACAAGTCTTGTAAAAGCGAAGATATTTTAGATTAGAATTGCTGCAGTCACTCCTCTATCAGAGTTGCTCATCTCTTTTACTAGGTTGACAATTTCAAATGAAACGGTGTATGAGATATTATCAAAGCTTTTTGTTTGCATTATTCATTCTAAACAGAAGTATTGTTTGGTTTGAATCAATTCTTCATTTTGTAGATTCCAAGATACATGTACTCTTTACAGCTGCTATTGTTGTAGTTAACATAATTATGTAACAAATTATTCAATATTGTCAGTGTATTAGCATAATTAAGACATTATAACAACACTAATTTTTAACAGAAGGAAAATTTGTACAGAAAGCTTTTATTGGTGTAAGTCTTTGCTGTAATAGAAATAGTCTGTGACAGTTGAATTGAATACCAGAATAATTTGTGCTGAAAAACTATTTAAGATGAAATGGCTAAGTAATAGTACTCCTAAGTCACTTTGTTACAGAGTTCTAATCAACGAGAATGTTAGAATTAAACAATATGTTAATTTAATAGTTTAAAACGTTAATGGTACAAACTGCCTGTAACTGTTGCCTACATATTTATAATATATTTATAAGGAATATAATTTTGCAGTAATGTTACAGTGACAGAGACCAAGAAAATGTAGAAAAGTTACTAAAATGGTGCAAATCCAAGGAAACAATTTTTTGTCTTTTTCTTCTGTTACAATCAATGCTCTTGTAGATGAATAAGTGAACTGATTTAAGTGCTTTTAGCCTGAAAGAAAATTAATCTTTTATCAATTTTAATTTTTCTTTTTTTAATATTGTAGGAAGATTACAAACAGCTAGCCTCCAAAGCGTAAGAATGTATTGATTTCCTGGAAAAACCAATTATTATCCTTCATTAATTTTGTTTTGCACAGCAGAATTTTCCAGTAAAATTTTGGCTACATAAATGAATGATGAAACAAAAGCTGCTTGTAAAGTTTATAACTCATCCTTGATTTATGATATTTTTTTACCGTAAATATTCGTGGTTCTCTGAAAGATACTGTCCATAATTACGTATACTGTAAAACCTCGGATAAATAGCCAGTGAATAGATCAAATGAACATTAGGCCATTTAGAAATGGTGCATGGCTGCCAAGTATTGGTTAATTTGATTGGTTTAAAACTACATATAAATATGGTGGCTTCCAAGTATAGTTTGATTGGTTTAAAACTATCATCCTGGAATGCAAATCATTGCCTAAAATAGTGGCTGCCCTTAGACAAGCAGATTCTGTATTTACTGGTTCTAACTGTAATACAAGTGATAGCATTCCAAAAGTCCCTTCTAGGACACATCTGTCTATATATATTGTTAAAGTACAAAATATGACAGCTGAAGCAGATTAAGGCGTAAGTATTTGAGTGAAACATTTTTGAATACTCCAAGCACCTTTTACTACGTCACGCTACACTACGCTAGATCTGCTTTGATATGGTCACATGATAAGTTCTGGCCAATTCTTCCAGCAACAATATTAGCATATTTCTATGCTATGCAGACAATATGTAAATTAACATTAATTTCAGCTATTTGTCAAACTCACAATGCAAAATGAAACGCATTGCCAGGCAATTTCTGCAAGTTCAACATGCAATATCTTGTAAAGTGAAGTTGTAACTGCCAGAAGTAACCCCAGTAACATAAACATATAGCGTGTATGGATTCTTAGTTGGTTTCATCCAATCAGCAAAACGCATTTTCAATATCACAACATTTAACTAATAACAGAAACACACTGAAAAATGGCTTCCTGTATCATGCATTATTCAGACATGTGTCTGTACAATTCAAACTGTTCCTTCCTGGGAAGGAACAATATTTGCAACATTTACACCTGAGACTTGACATATTGTTAATTATTGTCTGTATTAGTTGTCTACAGTATCTAGAAATGTTAGCCAGATGCCAGGTCAATATTAATAAATGGCTGACATGTAAATGAGTTTATACAACTCTTACAACATCAGAAACAATTGCTAAAAACTTGGCAAAGATTAAAGGTCATACCTAGAGAGATCCTTGTACATACATGTATATAAAACACTACGTAACTACCTAGAGAGATGATACTGCTAATAAATAAGAACACTGTTCATACTTAGAGAGATCACTTCTTATACATGAAATACTGTTCATACTTGAAGAGATCATTTCATAATAGATACGAAGAGAGACCACTTCTTATACATTAAACACTATTCATACATAGAAAGATCATTTCTTATACATGAAACACTGTTCATATTTAGAGAGATCATTTCTGATACATAAAACACTGTTCATACTTAGAGAGATCACTTTTTATACATGAAACACGAGAGATCAGTGTTTATAAATCAAATTTTATTAAGCATATTCAAAACACTACTGTAGCCTAGACTTATCACTGCTGATATACATTCACATTTTCTGTGAAGTGACTAAAATCAAGATCAACAGGGATGTTTCCTTTCACCAGTTGCTATGCATCACAGGCTTCGAGACAGGAAATATTACAAGGGAGAGCTAAAAGGTACTGGAAAATTACTGCAATTATTGCAATTATTGAATAACAGACTATGGTCACAACTACCTGTTTAATGAAAGGTTCTTACACACTAATGAATCTGTATTGATTTCTCTCCAACAGTTCTGTACTTAATATGTTCTCGGCCGATGAGCAGAACGGTTCCCTGTGTGATGTATCAAAAGCCTGGTACCAATTAAACACAGTCACTGAATACAAAACTTTGGCATTTAGACTTAACATGCACTGTTATAGTGTTGAATTTGACGAAAGTACAAATTTCAAGATAAGTCTTTTCCCACACAATTTGGAATTGACTTCTATGTTATGTAGTTCCATAGTGGTAGTGATTGGTATCTAAGTATCTACACTAACAATGATAGCATTACCTAAATTCTATATGTTATGACATCAGTATTTAGTGTAAGCGCTATTATGTGGTGAAATAATATAAAACGTGTACCTGTGTTCATACATAAGCTGACTTTACGTTCATATGCTGTGACATTGTATGTAACATTGTACCATATGAATGCATCATTTAGCATACCCCCATAAGGTCTTGACATTGTATTATACCTATGGTGAGAGCTAGTGCACTTCAAAATCCCCTCAGTCAAAATCCCCTCAGATTAAAAATGGCATATGGTACATGTAGTCATAAGCCCTTTGATTGATTTTATACTGACAAGCCATAAACAAAAGGTTTTTGATGTCCAAATTGCTTAAAAAATTTCAGTCTTGAAGATATAAAGCTTTTGATATTTTTTCTTGATTACTTTATTCTAATTTATTTTAGCTCGATTGTGAAGAAAGCTTGTAGCTTATTGAATCACACTCGAGTCCGATTCCTGGAAAACCCAGTACTGGTGTCATATGAGGAAGTACGGTCATGACCCCCTTGGGGCTCGAACCCGCAACCTCTGGGATGAACGGCTGACACTTTAACCTCTACACCACTGCTCCCCTCTAGTTCTTGATTAGTTGCCTTATCTCAAAAGATGTAATAGAAGTTTCGATTAGAGTATAGTGTTATGATGGTGCACACTAAGATGATACATGTATACCACTAAGACAAGGTTATAAATTTGAAGTGCCAGATGAATATTCTAAATATTGGAAGTATATGCAATACAGCTGGATGCCTGGGTTGTGGTCGGTAACATATAGGACAAGCCAGTGTGTACTTGACTCAATCATTATGTCCACTAATGTTGCTATGTTAAGACATATCTTCCCTAATCCCATGGATTACCTCTGGTTTTCATCTTGAAACATTATTAATTGATGCTGTGATATGTCATTAAAATTCCTCTAGGAAAAGAAGATCTTAAGATGATAAAGGACATGTAAATATTTGTATCAAAACTTAATTGCTTTGGATCAGAAATTGAAGTTGGTTTCCAATAAAACCTTCAACCTGAATATTTTAATCACTTTATAAACATAGGCTTTTGGGAAAGGGGATGTAACGTAACCCCCGAGTGCCATGAAAGTTTGTTTTGAAATACCACCGAAGAGTCTGAAAACATTTTATGGATACAAAACTGATACACCAAAGCTTTAGAGTTGGTACCTTTTATAGAAGTTGTCTTTATTTATTTTGAAGCTTGAATTGCCAATGTGTGCTTTTGGTGCTCTGTGCATTGTTTCACCAAAACAATGAATTGTCTCTCTACATCAACAGGATCATGTCTGTTTAATGACTGTTTTGAGACTTAGTTAAGCTAGATGTATGGTAATAAACTATATAGCTTTTCAACAAATGTTCAACAGTGTGTATTTGAGTTGCTGGCTTAAATGATAATTCCAGATGACAAGACAAACACATAAAAAGCTCTTTAAAAGACTTAAGCAAACAACTGCTGTTTTTTTTCCTGATTGCAACTGCTGGAACTGAAGTTCGCTAGATTGTGGACCAGAAATCTGCAGATCATAAAAACACTGAGGGATATAAGTTGTAGCCAACTAAACATTCCTACTAGGGCATCATTTAGAATTTGACAGTGATACTGCAGATTTCATAATAGCGCGCCGTTTCAGTGTTTGCATTACACACAGGTAGTAAATGACGTAGTTGTCACATTCTGTAGTTAGTTCCGCCCAAATCGATACCTTCATCTATCGTACACGCTGACTATACTATACTGACAGTACAACTATATATTCAAGTTTACACATCTTCAAGCTACAATTGCGACAATATCTGAATGTAGTGCTTATGTATTCGTAGGATAAAATCGGTTAATTCATAACTTCGAAAGTTTATTTCTTATAACAGCTGTACTGAAACTATTACCTGTGTACAAACGCGATCTATTCAATTTTTACAAACGAAACCGAACTATACTGCGCGTGTTCTATAATCAACACGAAACAAAGATTTTATACTTTTATGTTATATAGTCCATGTAATAAAATGTTTGATGCCTCGGCTAAGACTGTGCTAAGAAGACACGGTTGTATAGAATTAAACTTACAACGTACGTTTTACAAACGTGATTCCAAGAACATGTCTTGCAGGATGTTTCGAATGAACTGTTTTATATTCGTATATCACTGTTGAACCTGCAGAGAATATAGCACCCCTAATAATCTTTCCTATATATTTTTCATACGTGGAATCTTTTCTGAAGCGAGATTAGAAATGTATCTATAGTTGTTTGTTATCATCGTCTATTGTCTTTTACCAGAGAATACCGAAATTCACCTTCGTAAAATTTATGAAAAAATGTCTAGATCAATGAATGACCACACTTAAAGTTACAGTAAATTGTAGATATTGTATATGCACTGTGAGTATAGTAATCTCAGATCCAGGTAAATGTATCAATAGTGTGTCGATAAAATAAACACTAAACATTCAAAACTTGGCTCACTTGTACATGTAAGTGAATGAAACTACTTTATATAAAACAAAGTAAATTTCATTTGTACTGGTGATATGTTAAATTGTTGGCAATTTTATGTACTTGTCTACCAGTATAGGTACTAAGACCTCGCATTTATTATTTTCAGTTTTCACTTTTTTCAAAAATTAGAAATAAGAAACAAGCATGATGTCTAAATAGTTGGTCTACCGGTATAGGAAAACGCTCTACATTCCAGTTTTACACAACGACTCTGATGACATATGCGCTAGACATATTCAGCAGGGATTGTAGAAATAATCTAATAGTCAAAAGTGTACATGATAGATATAAATCCTGTCTTCAGAGCGAGAAAAAGTAGCACTCTTGTAAGTCAAATACAGCACGTACAAAGCATGCGCGGTTATAACAAGACACCAGTTTACGATCGGATTATTTATAGACAAACTAGTATGAAAGAGCAAAATCGAAGTATATTTACAATATTTTTATTCTTTCTATTTCTGCGACAGATATATACACAAAATGGATGTAAGTGAAAATGATACTTGTACCGGATTTACACGTACATGTTGTATGCGTATATCCCTTTCTATGATGGGACTCTATCACATAAGTGATCTACATGTACGTAAAGACCGACTAAACACTAGTGAATGCCATAAATAATATGACCGATTTTTTTTCTCAGTTGTGTCATGGACTTATGTTCACACTGAAACATAGTTTATCTGTTTGCTCTCCGTACTGTGTAAAATGTAGCTCCGCCCACAGACGCTTCATTACCTGTATTCAATCGATACGCAACAAACACTGAAACGGCGCGCTATTATGAAATCTGCAGTATCTGGTCAGGTTTATAATTTTAGTTTTATAATTTGAAAGCACATTGCATTTTTCTGTATGACTACTGCCCCATTTCTTTTATTATACCACCCAAACACAAAGTGTTAGGGTGGGGGGTATACTAGTACGCCTTGTCTGTCCGTCCGTCCGTCTATCTGTAGAGGGAATCTTGTGGACACTAGATCTCTAATACCCCTGGTCAGAATTTGATGATACTTCACACAAGTGATAAGTACAATGCTTGATTGTGCATGGTCCAGGTTTTGGGTCTCTAGGTCAAAGGTCAAGGTAACAGGGGCTCGAGATGGTAAAATCTTGTGCGCTTTTAATCTCCAAACCTACTGGTCAAAATTTAATAATACTTCACAGAAGCCTTAAGTTGTGCAGGTCCAATAATCAAAGCATCAAATATTACATAATTTTTAAATATTGTGTCAGTGGGATGTTTGGGGGGTATTCATCACCTTCAGTGATAGTTTCAGTTTGACATGGTTCTGTTTGGTATTGTTCTTATATAGATTAACGTAGTGAAAATGAAGCTGCACCGGGCCTAATTAATAAGAGATTGCTTCTTGCAAGACTTCATCTAACAAAATGCCTGCCTTAATTTCCTATGTAGCTGTTTCTTCTCAAATGGACATTGAACGGGAATAAAGCCTGAGAAGTGAATTGGTCAGCAAATTCTGTAAGACATTTTCCATTTGTTAATCAGCTAATATCAAACACTCAGGAGCATTGTAGGACTTCAGGAATCCGGTTTGCCGGCAGTTCTCTATGGACGTTAAGTGTCTAGAGGCTGTTTCTTCATTTTGTAAGCACTTGAATAGACAAGACTGTTTAACATGATTTGGTTATAGTTCTGTTATTGAGTTCCAGCACAACCAATTATTAAGTACAACAGTGTGTGATTGGTCTAAATACGTTAAGTACAGGACAAATCAGTTTTATGTCCGGTTATCCAGAAGGCTATGTCATATGTGACAGTATAATGTTACAATGCTGGTCCAAGTATAAGAATTTGGCACGAAAACCAAAATTTCTTAATTACTGCCATAAATTATAAAATAAAAATACAGTATGTATCCAAGTACAAGGTATTTACCATGAACACTAAATATAAAAGCAATTATGTTACCTATACTGCTGCTAAATGAACACCAACTGAATATAAAATATCAAAACTTTAGGATGTGAAGGAAACTGATGAAAAAAATGCACAACCTAATTTATTAAAAACTATTGCACATTGTCTTATTCAAAACCCAGGCAGTTGTCTCAATTGACTGACCTCAGAGGGTATTCAACAAATGTAAGATGGCCATTTCAGATAAACTTTGGTATCAATTTTGTAATCGGTATTGACCAGAATAAATGTCCACTTTAAACATGATCAATCCTTAGATGAAATTGTTGCTGGCCAAAATTATTTTTTTATCTAATAGATAAATCATCTAGAAATGTGAGCATTTCTGGATATCTATGAGCAATTAACCAATCTATCATTCATATGGAAGAAATGAAATCTAATTCTTAGCCAGAAACTTGGAGACTTCAGTATTTTGGTGAAACTTTAGTGATTGAATGCATATGGGTATGATCAATATGGAGTCTGTCTGAAATCAAATTCTAATTCATCTTTAGCTCACCTGGCACAAAGTGCCAGAGCGAGCTTTTAGGATCGCTCGCCGTCCGGCATACATTGTAGGTTGTATGTTGCACGTTGTTCTTCCATTAACATTTTCTTTCAAATGACATCTTCTCTGAAACATCTAGGCAAATGAGGATGGAATTTGGCCGGGATGTTCCTTGCACAATGTTGGGGTGTCAAAACCACCCCCTGTTTTTACCGCCCTGGTCCTTGCATATAGCCCTTTCATAGGTGATCAAATAATTCTATTCCATGCAGAACTCTGGCTGGGGGTCACTTGTTTTTATATAGGCTTATTTAGGAATTTTTTAAAGAAATCTTCTCTAAAATCACAAGGCCTAGAGCTTAGATATTTAGCATGTGGCATAGCCTTAGTGAACCTATACTTGCATTTTTCAAATCATGAGCCCCGGCTAAAAATTGACCCCGCCTGGGGGTCTCTTGATTTTACATACGTTTAAATTATATAGGAAAAACTTAAAAATCTTTATTTCTGGAATCACAAGGACTAGAGCTTAGATATTTGGCATGTACCATTGCCTAAAGTTGACATCTTCCAAGAATGTTCCTTTCTAGGAGTTTCATCAAATATAGATGACATAATCCTATGTTTTGAAGATCAAAAGCAAAAGTGTCAGTTTCTGTTACTGTAGATTTCATTAGACATTTATTTCAGGAGGTGTTGTCAGAGAGTTTGTTCTGTGTTGTTTCACACCTTCTAAAGCGCAGTAAATCTTCGATGAGGAGGGAATTTAAACAGACAGCAGCTGCTGTGTTCTATATTTAAATTTCTATGGCACAAATTTATGTCTACATTCTTTCCTTGTTTCAGATCCAAACAACTTATAAAGGATGCAATTTTAGACAATGATTTCTTGAAGAAGCTAGATTCTACCCAGATACGGGAGGTGGTAGAGTGCATGTATGAGAAGCAGGTGAAGCAGAGTCACTACATTATACGAGAAGGTGATGCAGGTCAACATCTCTACGTGGCTGCAGGTAGGTATATTAAAGTTTCCGCTCCTCATCCTTTTGTACACTCTAACATACAGTAACTGTTGTTGTTGCTTAACCCAAGTTCCAACCCATGTTATTTTAACAGCTGAACCGTTTACCTTATATTTGTTGCTGGGTAGAAACAGGACTAGACTCAGATCCTCCATAAGAAACTGCCACCTTTCTCACATAAAGAGACATGGTCGATAGCAAACAGCATGCTTTCAAATTTTTGTTCAAAGTAAATTTTGCAGTATCTACGTAGTTTTCAAAAACAACATTCTAATCAAGGAAGTTTACATGAGTGTTTGTTGTTTTGTGTTTCAATTTTATTAATAATTTTTATCCAAGTTTCACTATGATCATGGCCTCGTGGGTAGACTTAAATGCACAGAAATGAAGCCTGTCCTATCAATCAGCACGGAAACTAACACTGGTTTGAGAAGATTTGAAAAGCTGTTGTGGGCCTCAGAACATTTAAATGATGAAAGATGTAGCTTTAAGTGCTAAAAACTCACACAGTGCAATTACTTCACCTGTCATGCAAATGAATACAGAATACAAATTTTATTTAAATTTGGTGAAATGTGCAGTATTTTCAACACTAGCGATGAATTGTTAATTGCCCGACAAAATACAGAGTCCTTAATTAGCGTGTTGTTCTGTTCCATTATGTCTTCAGTCAAGGTGACAAACACATTTTAACTTTCTAATTCACCCAGACCCCTTCACCAGAGAAAAAACATTAATTCAGTCAAGTGTTTGCCATTTTATAAGAACAGAACATAATGTTTGAACTTTGTTCATTTTCTAAATAAAGCATAATGTCAGTAACTTAACAAACATTGTTTTGGAACTTTGCAAGTGTAAACCAATCGTAATGTCTGAGAGACATAAGTTTTCAAAATGCAAATGTGATGTTTTTGTCAGACACTCATGAATATTGATTATGATATTATTTATGGATATAGGATAACTACTGTATCTGTATCCCAATGTACATTATCCATATTTACCATAATTCTAGTCATGTTTATGACAACGATGTAATAGATGTTTTTTCACAGACATTAATACTAGGTTATAACCACAGATTTTTTCCTGTATTTTCTTAGTCTGACTGAGTGTTAACATCCCTACATGATTTAGGTCAGGTGTTTTTGATATGCATGTTTATCCTTGCCACTAAACTAAATGGAATAGCAAAAATGTGAATTATGCCATACGGTATATTGCAGTACCGGTATATATAACTTTAATCAAAATTATCAAGTTGAATGCAGTTTTCTATACATGGTTTTCTGGCTTCAAACACATGATCGCATGCATCACTTGAATTTTAAAATGATTTTTCTAAGTTACTGTGTGTATTTTCATTTGTTTAAGATACAAGATACAAGAAATTTGATTTAAAATTGCATAAGAATTAAAAACAAACACTCTCTCAGTTGATGGCACCATGTCTGCAACGCTAGTTGTAGATCTTCACTATTAATTTATTTTCACTTTTACAGATGGAGAGTTTGAGGTACTCAAGGATACGAATGTGCTGGGAAAGATGGCAGCTGGGCGAGCATTTGGTGAACTAGCTATACTGTATAACTGCACCAGGACAGCTTCAGTCAGAGGTATTCTTAAACCTCATCTTTGTTTTCACATGGCAAGTCGTACTATATTTGTGTCACCCTTTCAGAGAAAGGAGACACAAAGAGATCGCTTTGTCCGTCCGTCACAAAAACTGAATGTTGGCTATAACTTTGCCATTTCTTTAAATTTCTTCATCAAACTTTCAAATTGTATTGCTTATGACAAAAGGGTCGTGTGATGCTGCCAAATTTAGTGGGTCAAGGTCATATTTGACATAGTTATGCCTAATATTTTTGTCCGCTAAGTGTTTTTGGGGTCCCCTATTGGGAAAAGGAGATAAAAAAGGATCACTGTCTCTGTCCTCCAAAAAACTTAATTTTTTCTTTTTAAATTCTTCATCAACTCCAAAGCATTTGGGCTTAGGACCAAAGGGTCATAGATAATTTTGTAGCAAGGTTTTTGCTAATTTTGCCATTTCTTAAGATTTCTTCATCAAACTTTCAAATTGTTTTGCTTATGACAAAAGGGTTGTGATTCTGCCAAATTTTGTAGGTCAAGGTCATATTTGACAGAAATAACCCTTGTTTTCCTTAGATTTTGTCACAAAATTATTGGTTATTCTGACAAAGTGTAAGAGGGGAACACAAGTGTTCTACTGAACACCCATCTAGTTAATGTAACAAGTCCAGCTATATTAAATGTATCAAGTCCATCAACTTTAAATGTAGTAACTTTAAGCGCAGCTATGATTTTCAATGTATCAAGTCCAACTAAACCAAACTATTTCAAACATAAGACTTCAAACTGTCTTGCTGAATTGGCATCATAGAAGAGTGTTTGTAAGCAAAATAAAATCTCATTTGAGAATGAATGATATGGCACCATTTATATGTTTTTATGGACCTAAGTAGAGCACAAGTCTTCAACCTTGAATGAATTATAATGGGTCTCTCAGGTATATAAATTGATCAGGAAATTGCCTCACATTGTCATTTGCTTCCTACTTTGTGAAAGTGGGAGAGACATTTTCTCCACTAAAAGCACTGATGAAAGATGAAGTATTATTCCCATTGTGCCTATTTTTATTGAAAAAATGTCCCCTTTTTAACCGTTAAGTAAGTCATCAACTCCGTCACCAGCCAGGTAAAAGTACTCAAACACCAGGCATTCCCTGTGGAAAATTTCATCATTGAATAGTTTGAATCTTTATCATTGAATAGTCTGAAAAGTGAAAAGTTACCCACACCAGTGATAACGTGAAGTTGTTTGCTGGTCAAAATAATCCAGTAACAAAAATTAAGATATGATAAACTTGAGATCAATAAGCTGCCATTTAAATAGTAAAGAAAATTACAGAAGTCTGCAGAATGTTTTTGCAGCAATATTGTACCATCTAATTGTATAAGAAAGAAACTACCATTCTCCCATAACAGTATGTTTTCGTAGAATGCCTTTCCGAATTCAGAAATAAATGGAAAGTTGGCTCTTTTCTAAATGATTGATGTATTCTAACTCATTTTCCACCAGACATGAGGGCTATTTCTCCCATATTTGCATTACTACATGCACTTTTATATAGAGAAACTGCTGTCTCAGTGGAACTTAATTTATGTATCTAGACTATGTCTGAGTGCTGTAAGGTAGTTAAGCTATCTAGTCATAGGAAAAAAAGATTAGCGGATAAAAAAGGTTTTAAAAATGTAACAAAAGCTGTAAGCACATTGCACTAAATACAGTCGAAATGAAAAGGAAAATTCAGCCAAATACATTATTGTCACTAATTCTAGAAACACTGTAAGCAAGTGTTGCTGGTCACATTCCCTGAACTGATATTACTTAAATTATCTTAAAAGTGAAACAAAATTGCGACTAACATCGTCCTGAAAACATCCAAAACAACATTTTTGCACCATTATAATTATTATAGCGAATAAGGGGTCTTAAAATTGCCAACGTTTTTAGAAGAAAAATTATTTTCTTACTGTTTACTATTATTGGTCTGTTTTGCAAAGTGGAATATTATAGAACCATGTATAAATATAGATTATAAAAAGTGTATAACATACGAGGTGCATTATTATAGTGTGTTTCTGAGAGAAATCTTTTCATAGTACAGGTTTTTGTTCAATTTAATACCAGAATTAGGCATATAACTAAGATGATAAGTGTGTTAGAGTAGTACAACACTCTGGTGCTATATGGCAAAATATTTTATCATACCTCACCTAATATATTCGCCTCAGTTCGACATTACTTTTCTCAGGTTCACAATCTACAATTATAGATTAATTTTGAGGTCAATACATAGTTTTGCGGACCTGTTAAAAGTGATATTGACCGAGGACGAAGTCCGAGGTCAGTATCATTTTTTAACAGGTCCGCAAAACTTTGTATTGACCGAAACATTAGTCTATAATCATTGTATCGTATACCTCATAAAGAGTAGTGAAAATCATACGAAAATATAACAGAAATGACGTCTTAAAATCCATGCAGGTCTACACATCATTTCCAGGTCTACACATACTTTTGCAGACCTCAGGCACGTGAGCGCTATCGGCCATTAAGCATTTGTGACAGGTATACGATATTATCTGATATCGCCCTCAAGTGCATATGATATTTATATAATGTCTTTGAAATTGTGAACTGTAGTTGATATATTTTCTATACAGCTATGTCTGATGTGAGAGTATGGGTGCTGGATCGACGAATCTTTCAGGCCATCATGATGAAAACCGGTATACAGAGACAAGAAGAAAATATTAACTTCCTTAAAAGGTATAACATCAGATATAATTATAAAAGTGCATAATAAAAATCATGCATTTTGTTTGCATCAGGATTGTGTGAAAGTAGCAGTCATTTTGTTTGTTGAACAGAACAGAACAGAACAGAACAGTACCTTTATTTGTATACACAGATTACAAAACGTACATTTTGTAATAACATTTGTTTGTATTGACTATACCGCATAATATATCTATAGGAAAATGCTGTTCTGTATTTTATATAATTTGCACTGTATGCACTATGTGAGCAGAGGTTAAATGTAATCTATCTTCAATAGAAAATATGATCTGGCTACAATAATTTTATTGAGAACAGTTAAATAGTAACAATTTACAGAGCAAATAACCTGCCAAGTCCTATGGGTACTGCATGCTTCTGTGAAAGATTATCATCAACTGACTGTGACTTTGCAGATACCGGCCATATACTTCAGTCTTTTGTTCTGGAACCTTGTATATTATAATGGTAATAACTTATGATGGTCATAAAATGCATGAAATGTAAAAAGTCCATTTAGATTCAAAACTATCAAGTGAATGAATCCTACTTGTTTCGGATCTAAACTGCTATGCATACAGCATGTTGCAAGTAAGTTACTGTACAATTTAAAATATTGAAACAACTTTTATTATCTCTGGAACAGATTTTTTTTCTAAATACGAAGACAAGACAAAATGAGAATCAATAAGAGGACCGAAGGAGTAGACAGCGGTACTGATGGTCATTTATCATTGTGTGACAGAATGGGGAATGTAATCGAGTTATACGGTGACAATAATGTCACTCTTCGGATATTTGTTGGAGGCTTCGAAACTTTTTATTGCTGTAATTGATGTACTTGTGTATGTTTTTCTTCCTGTCAGTACCATTTTAATGAGTTTGGTGTAGAAGACTAGATACTGTTATCAGTGTTATGTCTCTATAGCATTTTTCATATTTGATATTATGGAAAGGGAGAAAAATGGGCCTAGAAAACTTCTTTCCTTGTACCTGGAATTTCGCTAAATCCTGAAGCATTATATTACTTGTGTCAAGACTGTTATATGAACAGAGAAGATTTTTCACTTCATATATAACCCTTTCTTTACTTTTCTGTATATATCCCACAGAAGACTGCCGCCTTAAAAACTTCGCCTTCAGTTAACATTTAATGTATCAATTTCCCTTAACTTAAGACATTTTATAGACTTTCTTGAGAGCCAGAGAGATGGTAAATTAAATTTAATGCTCATTTAATGCTCTTTCTGAAAGTTGTGTTTTCTTGAAAACTTATTGGTCTTCATACAAATAAGGAATAGAACTATTTAAGCATCTCGGGCGTCAAGTTGTTCCTGGGAAGAACCACTACTAGATCCATATCCTCCTAACAAAACTGACAACTTTCTCACCTAAAGAGACATGGTCAGTAGGAGGGCTCAAACCCATGACCCTCAATGAGAGGTTACAGTTTGTGAATCCTTAACTGTTAAAGATCCTAAACTGATGGAAAGTTGGGTTGGTTTTTTTGCCAATCTCTTTTTGTAATAACACACCAGGCAGACTTTGATGGCGACTTTAATCTGTGCTGTAGTTTTGACGGGCATTCTAGACGTAATTTCATTATGCCATACAATGATTACCATGCCGATCAGTCGGCCGCCTTGTTAATCACTAAGAGGTTGATAATGGCCAGTTGACTAAGACTCTTCAGTTTGATTGAAATGCTTCACTGATACCCGCTATCGGCTGATTTTGTCAACATGTCTGGAGTTTGGAGTACCGTACATCCTCAGATAGTGTAGAGTGTCTATAGATTCTACTAACATGGGGTTTTTACATACATTCTGTCTGGGCATTCATATAGGACCTGTTAGAAATCCACAGAATTATTGACAAATATCATATGACATTTTGTGTCTACAGGTTTTGAATAGCACCCCAAACAGAAGGGAAAAGAAAAGTTTCTGTTAACTGAGGGTAATGATTGAATAATATTTTGGAAAAAATTTCTTCTGCTATTAAGTATGATTTATTCCTCACTTTAGCCATATAATTGTATTACAAAATGTTGGTCTTCGAGAACAGCTTGGTAACTACTTGTATGACCTTATACAAAAACAAGGATTAAGTATAGGTGGAAAAGCATCTTAAAAAAATTAGTTTTAATCTATGTAAGCCTTAAGCCTTATAATTAGCTATTCATATGGAAAATACAAAAATTCAAACCTGATTGATTTTCAACAAAGGACTTTTTAACTTACTGCTGATGGATGAGTGAAACTGTAGTGTCATGAAATTTTATAGAACATCTTCCAAAAGTGAGTGACTACAAATTTGTTTTTAGCTCATCTGAGCACAAAGACATAAATGCTCAAGGTGAGCAATATTGATGCATATCTGTTTGGCTTCCATTGTCTGTCACTAACAATTAGGTTGTGCAAGCAATAGAAACTGCAGTTTTCATGGAATCATCATGAAATTTATTCAGAATGTTTGACTTGAAGAACTCTAGGTTGGGATTGAAACTGGGTCATGTGGAGTCAAAAACTAGGTCACCTGAGGTCAGATTGTATAAAAAAAAATTGTGCATGCAGTAGAGATTTCATTTTGTATCTAGTGTCCTAAATGATGGTCAAAATATTTTTCATGATGAATTCTAGATCGAGTTTGAAAGTAGGTTGTGTGGGGTAAAAAGCTAGGTCACCAAGTCTGATCATGGAAAAAAACGTATATATACATGCAATAGAGATTGCAATTTTTACCTAATTATCATGAAACTTAATCACAATGTTTTCACAGTGAAGTCTTGGTCGGGTTTGAAACTGGGCACATAAAGGGTAAAAACTATAGGTGTCCAAGTTGGTGAGATCATAAATAATCTTGTTTTTTAAAGCTCAGCAGTAATGGAATTAGGACTGTGTGTACATTTTTTCAATGTCATCAGCTGACCTGGGTCATGACCTTTAATTGGCCTTGTCTTGCAGCAATGGTACTCAGAAATAGCGGAAAAGGGCCATCATGGCCCTCTTGTTTGATAGCTTGAGTCATTGCACAAACAACAAATAGAAACTTAGTTCTTTTAGAACTTGCCTTATCAACTTTTTAAAGTTCACATTTCTCTTAATTTTAAGTCATGATAAACAGCAAAGTGTGTAATCATTTCGAGGGTTGACTGCAAAACTGTTTAAGTTACTGTTCATACATACGTAACCCTTGATTTTAGGCCCATTTACCACGAATGATTAGGTGATTTAAATCAGGAACTAACTTGATCTAGACTGTAGAAAGATATTATTAAAAGGTTAACGACTCTGCACGTAATCATCTTTGCTACATATGCAGAATTACTCTGTAAATCAGTGATATTTGCAACAGAAGGAGCATAGCGTTTCCTTGTACAGCAATGATGTAAAAGCCGATTACATCCTGGTAATTATACGTAGGCATTATAAATTACAGACAACTACTATTCCTAGCTTAGAACTTGTACCGGTGTGCTAACAGGTCTTGTGTTTACTTGATTAGAAGTTTCCCTAATACTCCTATCTTCCTAAGGTAAAATTACGAGTTGATCCAACAAACAGCTTATGTTATGTTCATAAATTTATAAGGCCTATTAGTGTGATTGGAAAAATATACCGGTATGTGTCTTGTAATTGAAGCACTTCACAGTGTAAACAAGAAATATCTTTTAGGATTAATTTAGATGAACAGTATTAAGAAGTCACTTTGAATAGACGCACCGAGTATATACACTTCTGTCACTGCATGCTCAGAATATCAAGACGAGCTTTTGAAAAAATGTGCAGCAGAAGATTTTGAAAGAAAAAACCCAAAGCTGTTCTGGGTTCATTTAAAGAATCACAAACTAAATATTCTAAAGGGGTTCCATTTTTAGCCACTCTCTTTACAGTTAAGAAACCTATTGGAGGGAAACATTGGTAAAAGTAAACACCAGTCAAAATATTTTCTGTGATTTTACTGTAGTTGTTTTATTTGCAAATGGGGCATTATTCAATTAGGACATTGATTGTTCTGAAACTATTGAAAAGTGAACTTTTGACAGCTAAATGTGGAAAAATAAATGGTATGATCTAAATAAAATAGCCCCTCAGGTCTATAGCTGCTCTTCACTTCTTTTGAAGTCACTCCATCTTGGTGGCTCAGAATAATAAACCTATGTATCCATTTGTTCATTTACTAATGGTGAACAGATTGTCAATACAGGAAGCCATATAAAAAGAAACTGCAAGAGAAATGATGCTGTATCAGAGGAGCTTGGAAGACAGTCCTAAAGTCATGAAGTCTTGCACTTGAAAAAGTGTAGAGTAGAAAAAGTAACTTCAATACATCCTTTATAAAATTACATAATGTATATAGTAAAACTGTGACCTTTATACAAGTCATGGATAGTTTAGATATTGACTCAATACAAACAAAAAACAAAATTAATATAATTATTACATTTATAATTTCAGTGTGCCTTTGTTGCGGAGTTTGCCTGCAGAGAAACTGTCCAAGTTGGCAGATGTTCTTGAAGTGGTAAGTATTATGTGTGCACTTTTGCTGGTATAAATACCGCACGATAATGAAAGTGTTATCGGAAAATTCTGTATTGTAATATCAGGTAAAATGGGTATGTTTATCAGTACTATTTAATGTTAATGAGAGCTAAATGTGACTTTATCAGTAGTAAAAGAGCAATAGCTCAGTGGTTTGGGGCTTGGCGTTGGAAGACTTGCCTTTTATAATCACCAAAGGGGGTATGAGTTCGAGTCTTTCCTGAACCTTCAATATTTTTTTCTTTTTAAACTAAGTACATCTAATAGATCTAAATTTATCATATTTTTACGCCGTATTTTTTTTTTGCTATTGTTTTCCGTTTTTATTTTATATATAGCATTTAATTGAATGAAAACAATAATTATGAATATTCAATTGCTACAGCTGCTGGCAGTGCATGTTGCTTCTTCATCACTAACATCGACAATAAAAGATTTTTACGATGTTTTCATAAAATACAAAAAAAAAATTTAGACTGCGATTCGAACTTGACACCCACCAATCTTGAATTCACCTTTCATACCACTATGCCAGTGATCATTTCTGCTGGGTTCATTAAAACTTTAATTATAAAGACCACCGCGTGGCTTATATCAACAT
>JAFMSR010002178.1:0-24902 GCA_022818135.1 Saxidomus purpurata | reverse complement strand
TGAATATACAGTGGACTTTGGTGAAGTAGCCTCAAGCACATATTTGAAAATAAAAGGTAAAAGACATTTTTACGACATTCTTGTATGCCAAGTAAAATACAAAAGTTGAAAGAATGAATGGTTGAATAGTTGAAATTTGTTTTAAAGGAAGAGTAATTTCCCAAATTGAAAATTTCGAGATACATGTAGATAATGTATTTTAGCTTAATTTCAAGCTTTACTAACCGGTTTGTTGCCTATTTAACATTCTTGTTTGTGTAAAAAACTATATGGCATTTTTCTGATACCGGTACTTGTATTCATTTACTCACAAATATTTTAGATATACAGTGAACTCCGTATATAAGTAAGTTCCCGACATTTCCGAATTTAACAATAGAGAATGCAACACAACAAACGAAATGGTCCAGTTTTCTTATCCGTCTTTCTCCAAATTATTAAAAGATTGATTCATTATTCATGTGCAGGTATATAACGTCGACTTAATAAGCTAATTTTTAATCATATTTACACTTATTATTGAAGGTAACGTCGATTTAGTACACAAGAGGCAGTTGACTGAAGAGCTTTATAAAAACTGGGTCAGAGGAGCACTTGCTCTCAAGTACCTGAAAATAGGTTTAGAGCAGGTGTCCGATCAGTTCATTAGAAAACAACACTCAGAATTCCTATCACAGCTTTCGAAAACCGCGACAGTATGCACACAGTGCACTGCAGATAGACTTCTACCATTCCATAACAAGACGGATTGCAAGAAAAAAACTAAATGTTTTTGTTTTAGACGACTGAACAGAATACGCTGTCCAAACGGATTTTGTAGCCGCTTATACGATTATGTTATTGATAGCCACCGTTATTTCGAACCATTACTCATAAACACAGATATATCAGACTGGAGCGTTGATCCGTGGAGTGTTGCTACATGCTACATAAGCATAACAGGCTACAAAGGGAAGAGGTCGGCAACAGAAGTAGATTGTGCCGGCTTGCTGAGTTTATTCATTAACAACATATTCTTCCAAAAATGTCTTGGTGAAGTGGATATAAATGGAGAAACGGATGTGTTTAAACAGGTAACCTACACGTAATTCATTATCCATTTCAACAGAAGCAGCCGTCGACCCCTTAATGCATCTTAATAGAAATATATTGTTTACTTTGTTGTTTTTTTTTGCAGTATCATTTACATTTCACGTAGATGCTGTTTTGATTTCAAATAGTTCTTTTTCAAAGTTACTCCTATCACGACCACAGTCAGTACGAAGGAATTAGTTTACCCCCAGCTTTGCAGCGGTACACCGAATACTAATACATACAAAAATAAATGAGTTATTTTGGTTGATCACGTCTGTTGCAGGCGAAAGATGCACGCAATGATATTCTCCACAACCCAAAGTATGAGCTGTCGAAGGGTCAGCTGGATGATTATATGGAGATGTTTAAAAGTGTTCTGGAGATCAAAAAAGAGTCTGGAGGATCACCACTTCTGAAACATCCAGGAGTTACACCTGCCATTCACAGTCTAAATGAGGTGGTGTGCCTTTTGTACTAGTTGTCTTAGATACGTGTACATGTACTATAATTTATCTATGAAGTTGCCCATTTAAAATGCGTTAGTAGTAACTGGCCAGCAAAACAAAACGCCCTAACCATGAGCGGTAGCATTGTTACAATGGGCTGTTTAATTTCGAATAAAAGAGAATCGGGAAATGCGTTATATGAATTTATTTGAATAAACTTACAATTAGGTCGAAGTCAGCTATTGCATTCCTGAGAGTTACAGTTAAATCCCATGCAAACAAAATTTGGATGTCAATGTAACTCACTTCGAATGTATATACTAAAAATAACATTTGGCTAAGAAATACCTAAAAGGCATATAAATTATTCTGGTAAAGGTTTTAAAATCACAGTATATCAAGTTATTATACTGGATAAAGTAAAGACCAAAACTGAAGCTTTATCGTGTTAGTGTATCCATGACGTCATTATCTCACTACGTGCAAATGTAGCAAAGTAAATAATATTGCCTTTAAGTGCTTAAAGTGGAATTATGCACATTGTTTTTCAAGTAAAAGTCCAGCTGAAATAGGTGTGTTTATAAAGGGTAGAGGAAATATTAGCTTTAAACCCAATACAAGAAACTCTTCCTGCTACCAGTACGAAATAATAACTTTCCAAATATTACTTTTCCTATTTTGACTGGAAAAGTCAATTTAAAACATAAACAAATGCATGCAGAAGTTGCTTCCCTTCCGAAATCTCTACCAACAACAACAATAACACAAGGGAGATCACTGCTAGGAAAGGAACTATTTTTTAGCTCACCTGGCTACGCCAGGGTGAGCTTTTCTGATCGATGATTGTCCGTCGTCCGTCGTCCGTCAACATTTTGATTCAAATGACATCTCCTCTGAAACCTCTAGGCCAATGTTGATAAAACTATGCAGGAATGTTCCTTGCATGAAGCTCTACCAAAATTGTTCAAAGAATTCCATTCCATGCAGAACTCTGGTTGCTATGGCAGCAAATAGGAAAAACTTTAAAAATCTTCTCCTCTGAAACCACAAGGCCTAGAGCTTAGATATTTGGCATGTAGCATTGTCTAGTAGACCTCTACCAAAATTGTTCAAATAATGACCCCCGGGTCAAAATTGACCCCGCGGGGGTGGTCACTTAGTTTTGCATAGGCTTATATAGGAAAAACTTAAAAATCTTCTTCTCTGAAACTACAAGGCCTAGAGCTAAGATATTTGGCATGTAGCATTGTCTAGTGGACCTCTACCAAAATTGTTCAAATAATGACCCTCGGGGGGGGGGTTTGAGGGTATAGGAAAAACTCAAAATTGACACCACAAGGCCACCTTAGAAATTGGGCATGCAGCATTGTTTAGGGGAATAGTCATCCCCCCCCAAAAAAAATAAACCCCAAGCACTTAGTTTTGCATAGGCATTATATAGGAAAAACTTTAAAAATCTTTTTCTCTGAAACCACAAGGCCTAGAGCTTAGATATTTGGCATGTAGCATTGTCTAGTGGACCTCTACCAAGATTGTTCAAATTATTACCCACGGTCCAAAATTGACCCCGCACAAATTGTCTGCCGGGTCTGACCCCGGGGGGGGGGGGGGTCACTTAGTTTTGCATAGGCATATATAGGAAAAACTTTAAAAATCTTCTTCTCTGAAACCACAAGGCCTAGACCTTAGATATTTGGCATGTAGCATTGTCTAGTGGACCTCTACCAAAATTAATCAAATTATGACCCCCGGATCAAAATTGACCCCGCACGGGGGTCACTTAGTTCTGCATAGGCATATATATAGGAAAAACTTTAAGAATCTTCTTCTCTGAAACCACAAGGCCTAGAGCTTAGATATTTGGCATGTAGCATTGTCTAGTGGACCTCTACCAAGATTGTTCAAATTATTACCCACGGTCCAAAATTGACTCCGCACCGGGGGGTCACTTGTTTTACAAAGGCGTATATAGGAAAACCTTTTTGGTATATAACATTATCTAGTGATCTTCCACCAGGCAAGAGGACTTGTACCAAGATGAGCGATATAGGGCCATCTTGGCCCTCTTATTTATTAGTCCAATTTTTTAATTTCTAATACACCAACTTCAAATACAATGCGGCATTATCATTAGTTTAACACATTTAAATACACAGCAACCGAAAATTGCTTTTATAATACTGTCACCAAAAATACACTTTGTGCAGTAAGATGCGCATAATGTCACTTTAATGTAAAGGTGATATTCTTTTGAAACATTTCCGTTGTTTTCATAAATTCAAAAACATAATCTCTGTCCCTTTTTAAACGTTGATGACTAAAATTAAAAGATGGACATGTAAAATGTACGCTTAATTTGCATGCTCGTGAAACGTGACATTCCTTATGCATTTGATTTCTATTAGCTCTTCTATTTTTAGTTACAAAATCATCAAATTGACATACACGTGTCAGAGGACCTTAAGCAACATATAAAGAGTTTACGAGAACATTCTATGAACGAAGTAGCAGAAAAGTTTGAGGAAGCAAAGAAAGAAGTAAGTTAAACAAAATAAAACTACAGTGTGTTGCAGCACTAAAATAATTTTTGTCTATTTTTTGTACTATTTTACGGCAACGAACATGTGTCGTACGGTAGGGAGGTAACGTCTTGGAATTTCCACAAATGCTCCTCGGGTGCAATTGGTGTCTTTAGTGCAAACGTCACTGGACCATAGGTCCTTGAAAACTAACTTATACAGCTTAACAGATACAACATGAACTTGATGCTTTGTATGATTTGATTGGTTTCGTTTGGTTTTGAGTTTAACGCCCGTCTTTCAACATATTTTCATTCATATACAGGCGGAGAGTTAACCTAACCAGCGTTCCTTGGAAAGACCAGTACAAGCCCCCCCCCCCCACCCACCCCCCCCATCATCTGTAGGAAACTATCAACTTTCTCAAATAAGGTGTTCGGGCCGGAAGTTACATAGATGATTATGAAACTTTTCTTTTGTTTATTTTGTTTTTCAGAAAGACAATAAAATTCAACAGTTGGAGGAAAAACTTAAACGTAAGTATATAATGAACTAAACGAGGCACATATATTGCTATAATATGTAGTTTTAATGTTAAGTGAACATACATGTATATTGATTTAGTTAAATAAATGGATTCATCAATCGTAGTGAATGTGTTAATTTGTTTCCCCATTTGCCTCACATTTATATACCCCTAGATTTGTACAGTTTAAGTTTTGATAATAGTAAAACTGAATCGGTAGAAATAACATCTCTTTAGATTATTTTTATTCATATTTAGAAAGACCTTAAGTCTTAAAACTGAGAAATTACGAAAACTATTGTAAACTGTTTGCAGTAACTTTCAAAATATACAGTGAACCTCCTTCGTCTAAAGCCATATCGTTTGTACATTTTTCCGGGGATATCAATAATATTAATAATAGACCTGAGCTACTATTTCGTGCATCACATTGAAGAATTTCCAAATTTCAGAGACGGGGAAGGAACTTCGGTTGATGAAAGATCTACGCACATCACCTCAGAAAAGGAAATATTCCCAGGCGCATAAAGGTACTGTATGCATTTTGGAAATGTTTATTATCTTTTTCAAATTTTATGTTTGAACTACGAACCCTCGTACTAAAGCTTTCGCAACATCACATTGCGATTGGCTGATACGCATTTGTATTGTTGCTGGACGTACTTTCAGTAGTGACATCATCGATTCTACAAAACCACAAAATTTCTTGTTGTTAGTGATTGCCTTTTAAAAGTACAATATACCAACATTAAAAAGTTTTTTATCTCGTAACAATATTTTAACATTTTGTAGTTCCCTTTGACCTCGAAGTACATATTCAAGTACTGAAAACAACAAAGGAGCCATATGTTCAGGCAAATCAAAGAATATATCGCTTCATGAATTTATATGTTGCTCGCCACAACAACAAGCCAGAGGTACCTACTACATCCACTGATCTGACATTCACAAAAACCAGTCAAACCGTACATCGTCTGCTTGGTTACTTCTTCGACATTGAAGATGCTCAGATATGGGATGTTTTGAACGGAGATTCATCCGTGGATTTAAAAATCCAGTGCTTTTCCTGTAAGGCTATTGATCAGATGCTTGCCGTTATCAACGGAACCAAATTCCAAGAACAGAAGTTTGAGTTACGGAAATGCTTGGAGCTGGAAGGAGAAGTGGAAAAGACATTCGATGTCGTAGCAAGTTGTTCCTCAAAAAGTATTAACGAAACCAGACAACAACTACGTAAGTTTGATAGTGCGTTGTTTTTTCACTTCGAAACGTTTATATCAAAGTTCAAAGTCCCAGTATACTTAAGAAATTTAGAAGTATAAAATAAGTTTTAGTTCAAATGATACACGTAAACTTTAAACGTCTGTTTCTAATTCTTCAAATATCGGCACTGATCTTGCTATACCTGATTTACCTTGCCATATACATGTTTATTGTAAAATTATAACGACATTCTAGCAATTGGTCTTTTCCTGTCTATCACCAGACGACAGAGGCATGCTCAAAGAGATGACTACAGACTTTACATGTGACAAGCATCGGGATATGCAGATATTCTGGTATTGTTCTGAACATGATGACCTATGCTGTTCGAGATGTAGGGAAACAGACCATAGGTAATATCACATGCTTGCACTCAAAACAGTGTGAAATTATTCTTATCATAACATGTATGTCTGAAACAGACCATAGACAACAAGTGATTATTAATAAGATTTCACTCAAAACATTCAAAAAATCGTTTGGTATTCTCTTCATTATACTACATAACTAACTGTTGTTCAGTGTGTATAAAAACTGGCCTTAACTATAATCGAGCGCAATAACGTACTAGACCACTCTCTATTGTAGAAAATATAAATATAATTGCAGTCAAAACATAAAAAATCTTTTCCCAAGAAAGTGGTACTATATTGTAATAACAAAACCTGGTAAAACATGTTTAGTTTGTCAGTTTTATGCAAAGGAATTAATCAACTCGAGTAAACAATTGAATTACAGGGAAAACAAAGATGAACAAAGAGATTGTTATTTACACTTTATGTGTAACGCTACAGAGTAAAAAACTTATGTATTATTTTTCAGAGAATGCATTGGAATGAATCAAGTAGTGTCTGTCAGAACGTATTCTAAAGAGGAGAAAAATAGTTTATCTGTTAAAAGTAAGCTAGGGGTGCATAACGTGAGAGTTTTCAACCAAAAAGGTGTAACTGACGGATACCTGTGTAGTGTCTTGAAAACATGTAAACTACCGAAAGGGAAGTTTCTCCTTGCTGATCGTGATAACAGCAGATTAAAGAAGCTCGACAGTTCCTACAAGTTAGTCGGTCATTGTGATCTTCCTGATAAACCATACGACATATGTTTTATTGGCAACAAAACAGCGGCAGTCAGTCTAGGTGATCTTGGTGTCCAGTTAGTGAACGTGTCAGGTAATCTGAAGTTGAAAAATTTGGTTAAACTTGATCATATCTGTTTAGGTCTTGATTGTCACGGTGATAAACTGTATGTCACAAGTCGAGGCATGGTGTATACATATAATACAGATGTTGCACAGCAACGTATCCTCTACAAGAAACTGACAGTAAATGATGATGAATCATTAGGTCACGTGGTTGTCAGCTGTGATGGCAAGATGATTTATATGTCAGATGTTGGTGGCGGCGTTTTGACAATAGACAGTGATGGGAATCACTTGTCGACTTTAAAAAACGAGGTTTTGAAAGGTGCATCTGGTATTTGCTTAGTCAGTGACGGCACGATTCTTGTTACAGACGAAGAAACACACAGTGTGCATCAAGTTGATTACAGGGGAGAACGTGTACTAGGCACAGTCATTACGAGAAGTGACAGTCCAAAAATACCATGGTCAGTGTGTTATGATGAAAAGAAGTCCAGACTGATCGTTGGATATTTCAGCGAGAACTATATTACAGTCTTTGAACTACAGTAGACATAAAATACGTATACAACCTATAAAATAAATACGCTAAGCAGATACAATTACTGTTTCTTTAGCAGGTATAAGTTATCGTTATAGTTCAATGGAAAAGAAGAAGCTTGCAGTTATTTATTGAATGGCTGTGTTTCTAAAACAGAGCTGTTGACGACATTGCAAACAAAAATATAGAACGACAATAATATCAAAATTACGCTTATAATAAGTATCTTCAGTTATGCATTTCTCCCTCGAATAAAATTCTATTTAGTATGACGACTGACAGAAAAGCAAGAAACCAAAAGCTTTAATAGATACAGATTTGATTTCTTAACAACAATATGTTAAGGTTTGATAATTCGCTGTGTTATGGTATTATTGCAATATATTTACATGTATTTATTTAAGCTGCGGAAATAAATTAAGAAGTTACTGGTCGAGAACTTCAAGCCCAAGTGGTCAGTTCTAGACAAGACTGAGCCTTACATGGCCTGGTACATGTTTAACTCACCCGAGTACAAAGTGGTCAGTGTTGAGTTATTTTGATCAACGATTGTCCGGCGTCTATCTGTCAACAATTTCTTGTAAACACTCTAGATACCACGTCTTAAAAAAACTTTGTGACAATATTCGCATTGATGAAATATTGATTTAGTGCGATACTGGATCATCTACGGTAAAAAAAACTAGATCACTAGGTCAAATTGTAGAAAAAAATGAAATCACCACATTCTCCCTGGTCCATATCAAAATAGATCAGAATGGTTGTCTGTGTGTATTATATATCAAATTTTAACTATGTCACCTAGGGTCAGAATATTTGTCTGAATGATTTTGAGGTCAATTGTGAATCTGTGTTAACTGGGATTAAAAGCCAGGTGACACAGTCAAATAAAAAACATGTTAACATTCTAGAGGTCACATTTATTTCCCAGTCATAATAAAAATGTGTCAGAATATTTGTCTCAAAGTCAACTTCAAATTTGGGTCACCTAGGGTAAAAATGTAGGTCACATAGTCAAATCAAAGAAAAACTTCGTTAACACTCTAGAGGCAGCATTTATCAACCAAAAAAAATCATGAAAATTGGTCAGGATATTTGTCCCAATTATTTCTAGGTCCGGTTAGAAACTGGGTCACTTGGGGGTAAAACGTAGGTCACAAGAACAAACCAAATTCAAGCCTTATTAACAATCTTGAGGCCACATTTAATACCAAATTATCATGTAATCTAGTCAGGCTAGTTTTCTTGCTTTCTAGATCAAGGTTTGATGTCGGTCACCCGGGATTAAATACTAGAAGTTAAAGCCAAGAAAAAATTTGTAAATACCCTTATAGTCACATTTTATAGCCAGCTATCATCAATAAATCATCTCCCTTATGTAATATATTTGTATGGAGCATATCTCGAAACGTATAAAAGCTGCTAGTTCTCAGTTGCCGTTGAAAAAAAATATTAAAAATTGACATACTAAAACATAAATATAAAAATAAAGGCTATAATCAACTATAAAAGTAGAAATCTAGGTAGGAATTTGCAAAAATCGAATGAAAATGCTGGTTTTACGGCACCGCTTCACTATATGTTTATATTGGAATTTAAAAAATGTTTGAAACGCTTTATTTTTTTGGCAGCGTATTATTTCAAATCTACAGATAAACGTGACATGAATATATACTCGAACCTTTTTGTATGACTATATGTTCTAAAATATGTTATTTTCATACAGTTTAAAGAACTTTATTTTTTACCAAAATCTGAGAGCGAGCAGAGTTGAAATTTCACACAGTCATAGCGAACAAGTTGGAGAAAGTGCAGTGACCAAAAATCATAACTTTATCTGGACCTATGATTGAGTTACTTCCCTTTATTATTTTTTCTCTTTTCTTTTCCTACAGTTACGATGCTCATGCTCATGCAAATGAATAGACATGACATGTAGTACATTTTCATTTGCTTTCCTACAATTCAGACAACGTTCATTCAAATGAATTGAAACTTGTTAAATTTCAGTTTGCAAGAACAGAGCATGTGTTCCGTTCATTTGGAAACGCAGGTTTCGGGAAGCATAAATCGGTGTTTCCGATGCTCTTGTCTTGTCAACATGATTATAAATGTGAAAAAAAAATTGAATCGCATTAAAAAGGTAATTACACGTTTTATCTACTTTTCTGACATGTAGAAACAGTTCTTGATGTACGTTGGCTTTGGCTAACATTCGAAGTTCATGAGTTTCAATATATGCTGAAATCTGCAAAGTGAAAAGTAGGACATTGAAATCCCCAAACACAATATTGAGTTATATACTACTTTAAAAATTGAAGTCATACCATGAAGGGGGAGGGAGGGGGTAATAAATTAATCTTTTTATTAAGATAAAATTTCAACTGTTGAAGATTTTTGTATCATAATGAAATTTACTAGAAAAACAAAATGATTTACTTTAGTCTGACAAAGTATATATTAAAACACAAAACTGCCCTTTAAACTTCATCTCGATACACCATATTCTCAAGTTTTCGTGTGTAGCCATTCCCTATCAGGCATATGTTCCGTGCCATGCAGAAAATCTGCTAACTTTTGATATGTAACAACAGCCGTCAAACTTGTCTTTCTTGCAGCTTGTTATTGTATATGTGTTAATTTCAGTTCCATCGATTCCTGCGATTGTGCATAAATCACTGAATTTTCTTGTTCTCGCATAAATCTCTGCCATCACAAACATCAAATGGTTAATTTAAAATAACAACTATACATATTGCTGAAAATAGTTTTCGTTGTCTTTTTATTATTGAAATACAACATGTACGCCTTTTAAACTCTTAATGAAAGCATATCAAAACTCACGAATGCTACAAGTAAAAGTTAAACGGGGCGTAACTGTTGTAGGTAATGTAGTCAACAGATGAAGAACATATAGATAGATGATAACTGAACTTTAAAAAAGAAGCTTATAACAAGATGAGGTGGTAGGTGGTTTACGACAAATACATTTAAAACAGCGTTCATGTTGATTATTTCAGCGCTGATTTCCCGTATTTCTACTATTAAGTGATATTCCTATATCTTCTGAGTTGCCTTTGACTTCCAACGTAAGATGGTCTCCGCTGATTTGATTGGTATTGAAGCAATAACCTAGTTAGCAGTTTGACCGTGTCTCTAGGTCATTTCCGAAGATACCGACGTAAGGTTATGAATGCGTCCATATTAGCAAAAATTAAGTTTAATGGGAATGTGTCCCGCAAATATAGCGACAACTATCTGACTAGACATATTCTATGTCAGCATGGTATTCTAAACCTTATACTCAGGTATGCAATCTTGAACGAAACCTCTTTGTGATGTCTGTGAGATTTATTAAATTATCAAATAACATGAATGTTATATAACAATAATGCAGACACACGCAGTTAATATAGAGATAAACAACCCTGGTTCGAAAATATTACACAGCTGTGAAAGGGTAGCCCACTAGTAAAAAAAATCTCAACATAAACAAAAAAGGTCTGAGCCACATTTTGTGAGGAAATAGATTAGCAGTTCTGAAATCTTACAGAAATGGTACAAATGTAATCAGATTGTAGAGTTGCTTGCACCCAATGTACAAAATCCTTGACGCCAGTAGGAGGGTAGGAAGGGTATGGCAGATGTGGATTCACTAAATAGACGAGGGGTCTGGGCGCTACCTTGGATCCATGTGGGTCAAGGGCATGGCTTTTGAATGAGACCCAGGTGGCGAAGCCCCGGCGAAAAAATGCTTTTTGGGAATTTAAGACAAACTTATAGCTGTTTGATAAACTATATTCTATATGCCTATATAGGCCCCCAGTGGGTCCAGGGTTAAGTCCCCTGCCAAAAATAAAAAAAGTAAAAATGTCTGCAGGAATTTAAACAAGACTTTAAAGCTATTCAAAGTTCTATATGCTATCTTTGAAAAAAAAAAAGAATACTAACTTAAGTTTGTTTTGTCAACTTTTTAAGTAGATTTTACTTAGAGCGTGAGCTAGATTTAGTTCATTTCGGAAAATCCCAACCATAATGGACGTCGTGACGGTAGGCATCAATAAATTTATCCTCGATGTCTGTCATCGTATTGCCCAGGGTACTCGGTATTAGCCATTGTGCCAAGAAGCGGTAGACACTCTTATTTTATATCGATCTATCCTACCAATTTGTTCAAACGAGAGCCCTACAATACCTGGAAAATATACGATGGATGCTAGACTTTACACTAGTACAATGTAATGTTAAGGTCTGAATTAAATCTAGAATTTGAACTTAATATAGATCTGGGACGAATTTATTGCTTCAGTCCAGATGTAACATTTTTAAACAACAGAACTAAAATAAAATACAGAATGTATATACATGTATATATTTCTGAAACAATGTGGATTCACCTGCGTGTATGTAGCTACGCGCCTGGTCAGTAATAGCAGAGTTATGACTCTTGACAAGGATGGAGTGTCGGAAAGACTTTTTTACAAACAATCAAAGAATATTACACATGAAAATGTTGGAATATTTACTTATGTCACCTTTTTGATACACCCACTTGCCTGAATGTCGTTTTTTACCACATGTGTACTTGTAAGCGCGCTATGCATATAAGCCCAAGCGGTTGGATGAGCTGTGAAATAATACGCTTCTCGATAAATTTGATGCACTTATAGTAGATGTATAGTACGGCACTTGTACTTCCTTGCCATTGAGCTAGCTTTTAATGGCGACGTGGTAGAGTGTCCGCTTATGGTACTGGGGGACCCGAGTGTAGAAGATTTTCGTCACAAATTTTAGTTTGTTAAAAGAAGGCCATCCGCAAACAACTATTGTTTTGCAAATATATACATGATACTTAAAAATTACGGTTTCCACATTTTAGCTCTTCGAATTTTCTTTGCAAGTTAAAACCCACAAATTGCCAGATGACATTGCCAGACTCCTCATTTCAGAAATTTTACATTATAAGCTCCTTATTTAAACTAAGGAGAAGAATCTGTTTCTGGAAGATTCAGATATTACAATTTTGTAACGAAAACAGTACTTAGTTTTCAAAATTGGCGCGGATAACCGGATAATACCGGCATTTGTTTATAAACCGGCGTTTAGTCACTAACGATAACCAGTCTATTGGTTTACCCGCGCACCTGTCGTGACGACATTGTTTGATCACGTGACTCACCCAGACAACGAAGCAGTGTTGAAGACAAATAATAATCCAGTGTATTTGATTCAATTGCCGGGAAATTGGCCCAATTATCACTCTTTAAATGATGGAATAGCACATTCACTAAACCAGAAGCGTGTGATTTATACAAAACAGCTGAGTGTCATTGCAGGAGAGAAGGAAAATAAGCCAAAATGAGCCACGTCCACGAGGGGTAGGTCAATTAAAAATCAATTAACTTGTAAATTAGTAATTAGCCAATCTTTGTTGTTTATATGTAACAGTAATACGATGCAACATTTGTAGTTTGTTAAGTCAGAGACAGTTCCATGCAAGAAAACCTTAAGATTTGACCTAGAACACTGCTTGAAATAAGAATTTCGATTCTCAAAACTAGGCCAGATCTTGACTAGTCAAAATAATTAAGTGACGGCTTGAGCAAATGCTGAGATATTTTTGTTTTGGGTCAGAATATCGCTATTGCGGCCACAGAGGGAGAGATATTGCCCATACAAAAAAACCACAGCTTGAATTCAAGTTGGACTAGATCTTGACCTGATGGGGAGTATGAAATGCATTCAGCTGTTCAGTTGATACTTGTCCATATACAACTTAACAAATGAAAAAATAATTCAGGGGAACCCTTGAATGATAATAATGATTAAGTAAGTGTGTTATTATTAACATACTGTATGATTTAAGAATAAACACAAAACATTATGCTAATTCAAGCTTTTGAACTGATTGCACACATGTTGCGGTATGGTAGCCCTGCTGACAGTCTGGAGAAATGTTCCCACCTTTCCTATCTTGGGACCTGCGTGAACTTCCATCTCACAGGTTACCTAGAACAGGGATTGAACATTATGACGTGATTACATTAACCAGACTCCTGAGCCTACATTAATGCACTAAACATAGAGTGTAGTTGCAAATTTTTTTCGAGCCAGTCTACTACCCAGCCTGATAAATCTGCCCCAGTATACAAAGCAAAATCATATAAAATAGACAGGAAATAGTGTATGAAACAGAGCTACAGAATAAGGTTTTGGTGTAATTGGATATTTACCCTATTACTTTTTCACCGATTGCTTTTATTAGTTTCCTAATGAGTAACAAAATTGTTTTACCCCATTATATTTTGATCATTTGCTTTTTTTTCCAAAAAGCAATTGCTTTTTTTAGAAAATCATTTGCGTATCGGGACACACATGTTTACAAGATGAAGCCGGAAATACTAAACCTCTGCAACTTGATTAAAAAATGAAACAGACGAAAAGGATTATCCCTGCCAATTCCATGTTCGCTATTTAGCGGAAAGGCACTGCTCACTGGAACAGTCTATATATATGATTTCCGTTTATTGACTTTCGATACGCAACGATTTTATAAGCAAATGCGTAAACTTATTTTCCTTTGCTTTTCTGTACGCTAGGGTTGCAATTTCAATTGCTTTTTTGTCAATTTTGTTTGCGTACTTAAGCAAATACGCAGCTTATCTGTAGCTCAGATGAAATATAGTATATAGAAAAAAACATAAATTCTATCAGACTAGTATGGGGGGGGGAGGGAAAAAAAAAAATTATGTTTTTTTTTTTTTTTTTTTTTTTTTTTTTTGGGGGGGGGGGGGGGGGTTTTAGTTTTTAAATTTTTTGAGGGGGGGACCCCTAAAACCCCAAATTAATTAGGCTATCAGACTAGTAACTAGTCTACTCTCTGATAGTCTGAGATCTTAAGAATTATGCTCAGTAGAAAGTTACAAGTTCTTACAACTTAAATTCACTCCAGATGTTTAACCTCGAAAAGAATGAGAGGCACTGTAGAATTATCAGTGTCTTGTCTAAGAACAGTACTATTTCTTGGGCACCCAGGTGGAGATAGAACCTAGGAGTGTCAGATCCAGAGGCGAACGCACTATTACTGCGCCAAGGTGGCTCCACGAGTATTATCTGAGATTCTTTTACCAAATTAAATCGCAGCATCAGCCTGAGGATTGTGTAGTTGGTTCAGAAGCTGAGACTGGTCAATCAAAGCATGCAAATCTGTGACATATTAGACATGTGATACTAATCTGTGATGTAATGTAATAATAATGCAAATTGTAATGTACAGTGTATGACATTTATCTTCACAAATAAATCAATTAGTCAGTCAATCAATTGTTTTAAACCAAATTGAGTGGAAGCATATAAAAGGGACATGACACCTATTTCTGGTCGGCTGATAATCACCGTACCCTGCACATATAATTACCCATGTGACAATAAAGTCCAAAGACTGTTAATATTTCTCAACAGTAACTGTATATACATACCAAAAAATAAGACAGAGCGCTCTAAAGTTCAGGCACCAGGATTAAATGAAAACAAGTGACCCCCGGGTGGGGTCAATTTTGACTTGGGGGGTTTATTTGAACAATCTTGGTAGAGGTCCACAAGGTTATTTCACATGCTAAATGTCTAACCTCTAGGCATTGTGGTTTCAGAGAAGAAGCTTTGTAAAGTGTTTCCTGTAAAAGCCTATGTAAAAATAAGTGACCCCCAGCGCAAGGTCAGTTTTGAATCGGGCTCATAATTTTAACAATCTTGATAGATGTCTACTAGGTAATGCCACATGCCAAATATCTAAGCTCTATGCCTTCCTGTTCTTGAGAGGAAGATTTTTTTTTGTTTTTTGTCTTTCTGTTGCCATGGCATCCAGAGTTCTGCATGGATTAATGTATAATTATTTGAACAACTATGAAACGGCTTTATGCAAGGAACATCTCTGCCAAGTTATATCATCATTGGCCTGGTGGTTTTAGAGGAGGTGTCCTTTGAAGGAAAATGTTAACGGACATACAATGGACGCCGGCAGAATGTGATCCTAATAGAAAACTCTGGCACTTTGTGCCAGTTGAGCTAAAAATGAAAATAGATATTTATTATGAAACACCACTTTAACCTAGTATTTTTGCTCTGGCTAGCAAATCAAACTTACAAGACAACTATTCTTAGGTAATCACCTTATTGACAGTTACTAAGCACAGTTGTAACATAAATTTGGAATACACATACATAGTCATGTTTTGTATTTCTTGAGTCATTTTAATAACAATGTTTTATAAGTAACCTATAACCAGACAGTATCGCTTCTTTCAGCATATAATTACTTAATTTGTGTGTAACTAAGTTGGCATGAAAGGTACATCACATAAATACCCACTTGCGGACCTACCCCGTACACACTTACTGTTCTAAGCTCTGGGCTTTCATTCAATTTTCTACAGGAGTAACAAAATCACATTCAGCAGTGTAGGAACCACTTAAACATTTTAGACCTAGAACAACACCTAGTTTTAATGGGGATGGTGAGCTTACCATTCAAGGCATAAGATCATGTTACAGGATATTCAAGTGTGGTGTATTTACGCTCACACTCGGAACACTGACATTGAAAGTAGTGGTACTCTAGTGGAGCCATATAGGCCCATCAAAGCCCTCTTTTTAATCTTTAAACGGAACTCTGTATCAAATGAGAATAAAAGAATAACTGGAGTAAAATTGTAGTCTGTCGTAGAAAAATATTCATGCAGTACATTTCAAAAACCCTAATTAAGCATTCAGTGCTTTTACATGTGCATTGCTCAGTACATTATGAAGCATTAATATCCCTGACACACTAGTAATGCAAGAAGATAGAGATGGCGTTAAAGAGTTTTTAGAAGAAATTCTTTGAACAATAAATTCTAGTATTGATAATTTCCAATGTTTAATAATTTGCCACCATCTAAGTGATATATTGATCATGTTTTCCACGGTTATAATTCCCATCAGTATATAGTTATTTAGTTTACATTTTACGGACGGAGATTTAGATGTGTAAAGTAAGTGGCGGGAAACACATCGAACAGATTGGAAGATGGATTTTAACATGTCACGTTTTAGTAACAGGTAAAATGTTTAGAATATCAATTCAGCTAGATAAACTTCAGATTTTCATTGGTGTTTTATAATGGTAATTACTAGTTAATGCATACAATATGGTAAACATATGACAGTACTTTTAGTTTCTAGCTTAACTATTTGAAAAAAAATGCTAGCTCTTATACTAAATGAGCTGGCATCCATTGGTGTAATATTGTCAGCATCTGAAACCTTTGACTTTGAATACAAGGTTTTGTCTCCAAAACTATTTCGTTGAAACTTATCATATATTTCTATTTTAAGGTCAATAAACAGGGTCAAAGTATCAGGTCACATGACTCTTGCATGAATTTTGACAAAATTATGCCCCTTTCTAAAAAACACATAGAAAATTTTGGTTTATTATTATATTTAGTTTTGTGTGAGTTGCTCCCACCAAAGTACTCGCACCTGATCTGAACAAGTTCCATGACTTTTAAGTTTTACTTTGTACAGTTATGCCTCTGTCTTGACTTAGAAGATCATAGTTAAAGTCTGGCATGGAAGATGTTGGTCTCCAATATTGCTGCAGATACTAGTCCATAATATAACCATGTGAACTGAGTTTTAACAGAATTTATAATGCCCTGTCCACAGAATTGCTTGGATTTAACTTAGTGGACATCTTTATTTGTCATCCAATGAAATCACAATATTTCTGTCTTTTTCCTTTGTTCTGTATACCATAGAACATTACTAAACCTGCCTAATGTTTAAATCAGTCCCTAATATTTGACTATAATGTCAGGAACAACATGCATATAGGCAAAATTCGATATTACTACTATTATCATGTTTACATAAACAAGGTATAAGGGGTAGTCAGGTGTAAATTATTCCTTTTCTACTTTGTTTGAAAAGGTTACGTACGCAAGTATAGCCTTCATGTTTCACCACAGACGTGTAGCGCAGCGGATAAATCGGCTGCTGTTGAAACTCGGTATCATGAGTTCGAGTCCTGTCTGCGGAAGATTTATTTTCTTCAGATTTTTCATCCATGTTAGTCTTTTTACGGTTCACGAAATGCACGGGTTTTTACTAGAAGTAAATGTAAAATGATCTCAGAATTCTATCTACATACATAAGGGTAGAAAGGAGAAGTTCGAAAAAGAAAAACCGTGTAGATCAAGATTATGACTGACATGTTATATTTAATTCAGTTATAAATTTTATAATGATAAATAAAAGAGTAGAATGATAATGAAACAGCCCGAAAAATTTAATGGAAATTTAAAAAAGAACATTACGAAACTTTAAAAAACGCATCCTGGTTAAACGTTGTCTTCCGGCGACAATTCATAAATTCGTTCGTATTCAGACACCGTATTCACTACACCATGTCGGCTTTACGAATGTACATCGTTCTTTATCCAATATATTTATAAAGGTATTTATCATAATACTATTTCCTTACCTAAAACATTAAAATGGGATTTTCCGATAATAGTAGCATTATCGAATTGGACCTATACTTGATGAATTAGTCATATGCAACATTTTCATTGGCTAACAAATACTTCTTACAATGTATGTTAGTGTTCATTCATTGTTTAAAAATTAACTATAGAAAATAGAATGTCTCCTGTGGCCATTCTCCCATAGATCTTTCTATTTTCCATAGAACAGTAGTGATGAACACAAACTTATACATAAGTACTAAGAAAGCGTTGCGATTAGTGGAGCATGTTGCTTTACAGACAGCTCTTTTTCTTTATTTAATGATTGTCATTTTACTATTAAGAATTTCGAGGGTTGACCACAAAACAATTGTAAGCCCTTCTTTATTTCATATAAGTTACTGCAGCTTTTGCAGTCAACCCTTGATTATGTCTTGCTTACTATGTACAATTTCATAGAGCAGTCAAACATTTGAGAATATTGTGCATTATAAATTTGATATACATACATTGTAATTAACAATTTCAAATCCTTGGTAAAAACGGCAACAGTTTATGAACTTAATACCAGTTTATTAACTAAATACAGTTTATGAACTGAAATACATGAGCATAAGGACAGCTGATGTATGAACTTCTTAAAATTCATTAAAAAATATATTGGAAAGCACTGCATTTAAAAAGTAATTTATTTACATAAAAAATCAGGCAGTTACCGTAGTCAATAATTGGAAAAGATGTAATTTTTGCCTTTAGAATGTTTATTGAAGAATTCATATTAAAACAGATCATATTCTGACATGCCTTGAAAAGTTTACATTATTTACGTTGTAGTTATGTAGTGTTTGCTTGGTTTATTTAACAACTTTAGAACCATTATTATCAGCGTGTGCAGTACAGGCAAACAGCTTCGATAATCAATCGCGCTGTGAAATATTAACTTTGCAATGTTTGTTAAACAATCTCTAGGTGACAGGGTTGCGACATCAATCATTGATTACGCATCTCTGTAATGGAGTTGGTGAGCTGTCTCGAACATCACTTTTGTTCCGTTTCATGATTCTTATTGAAAGTTTTTAAACCCATAGGACTTCGGAAATGATGAATATAATCATGTACATTCACTTCATTTTCCGGGAAAATTTCATTACGTGGTTCGGATTAGCACAGATTGACAATAATCAGTTTTATCTTGATAATTATTATATTGAAAAAAAATTGTAGCCAATGTGATAGCTTTTTATGAACTCAGCTGATCAATTTATATCTTATTATGAACTCAGGTGATGAATTTATATTGTATTATGAACTCAGGTGATGAATTTATATCTTATTATGAACTCAGGTGATGAATTTATATCTTATTATGAACCATGGTGATGAATTTATATTGTATTATGAACTCAGGTGATGAATTTATATCTTATTATGAACTCAGGTGATGAATTTATATCTTATTATGAACTCAGGTGATGAATTTATATCTTATTATGAACCATGGTGATGAAATTATATCTTTTCCGCTGATACAATGGCATGCAAATTCATTTCTGTTTTAAAAAAGCTCAATCGATGCTTTTTGTCATGGAACATTAGTGTATATAACTTTCTCAGAACATTTAATAGAAGCTTAGTTTAAACCTTAATTTTATATAATATTATTTTGGGATGAGATTGTGAACTGCTGAAGTTTGTATTGTTTGTTTGTACAAGTGATATTGGAGGTTTGAAAAGTACTTGTGTAAAATAACAAAAAAAACCTCATGTATTGTCACTGTTGTATAACCATCATGCCACCAAGTGCATGCCCCATTAAAGTAGCTATAGATAGATTTCATGCATTGAGTGATGACTGCACTTTTATATTTATATATCCTATAATCAGGTCATAGCTGACGGGGCAAATTTATGCAATAGAAAAATAATTTACCATATTTTGCTATGCTACATAGCATGAATTTGTTTGATTTGGCACATTTCATTATTGATTGTAAAGTTTGACTACCTGTGATAGGTGGAAGTGTTATAAACATTGTATATCCATGCATTGTTGTGTCAGATGTAAAAATTGTTGTTTTGAGACACAGTGATGAAAAGAGTAATGGAAAAGCAATATGTTCTCACTATTGGTAAACAGATCAATGTTGCCATGTTTGTTACAGACAACTTTGTATTTCTGCTTTTTTCTGGTCAGACTAAATCTTTAAACATTTTTTGTAGAAAACCAATTTCCTCCTATGGGAAATTATAGATTGTTATCTTTTTCTTTGTCAACCGATCTGTGTCTATTAGTTGTTGGAAATCCATTCCCACATCAGATAAAAATTGCAACAAAATACTGTATAGGGGCGTTATACTTGCAGCAGTTTTATTTTTGCAATTCTTAATCCAGTTTATTTTGTGCTGTAAATACAGTTACACAAATCAAAATTGGGTCAGTATCAATAAATGGCTTATCAGTTCTAAGGACAATGCGAACCTAACAAAGTTAAATCACTATAATTTCTGCTCTTTTTTTTTTAATAGGAAAGATAATCACCCGTGCAAAATTCATTGGACTGTGCAGTACATAAATTCCATTTTTCTCCTGGGAAATGAATGGAAAATTGTCCACACCTTAAAGGTCAAGGTTACAGACTGTGAGAAACTACTTTAGGGGCATTCGTCGCTCTTGTTCCTTTTTTTACAAAGCAGCAATGTCTTCCTACTCTTCATAAGGTTTTAATGCTAATGTGAATAATTCAGATAAACTAGCTTTAAAGCCCCAGGAGCACTTAGAATTTACCGATATAAAAGATGAATTTATTTATAGAATAGTGATGGAACTCCTCTATTTTCTTATAAACGTAAAAGATGAACTTATTTATAGAATAGTTATGGAACTCTGTTCCATTTCTAAAACAATGTTGATGTATGACTTTCTTTCCACTGAAGTCAATTTTTACATGAAAAGTATTGTCTGAAAGCGTTTCTAAATAAATATTTTTAGCTATGTTACTGAACAAATATTGCACTAATATTTCTAATAAGTACTTTCAATTTAATATGCAAAGTTAGTAAGTGTTTTTGAAAGAAATAAAGGTCAATTTCACTGGTAAGACAAATTGTACTTGGTTATACATTGTAAATGTATAATGCTAGCTACTTCTAATTGCAGAATCCAAAGTGATACTTGGACTTTAAGTATGTGAAGTATAGTCTGAATGTGACCCTTGAGCTACAACTGTTAGGTTATCCTTGGTTTTTACCGTTGTTTTACATCAAGCTTAAAGTAAATTCATGGCTCAGTGCTTGAAATTGGCCTATAACATGTTATGATGTTTCTTATAATAGAAAAGTTTAGTGGAAATGATAGTTTGGTGAGACAACAAGATGATTTTCTTTAAAAAATGGCGGCAAAATTTCAATGTTGCTTCTTGTTTGTAGGTTATTGATACAGTAAAAGAATTGTGATGCTTGATTTGACATGTGCAATTCAGTGTCATCACCAAGCTCAGTATTTATGACGGATTGAAACGTCTTTAAGTGTTAGTCTTCCTAGTAATTTTGTCGTAAAGATTCTATTGAATGAGTGTCAATATTTGTTGATGTTATTAAAAGTTGTTTGAAAAATGAAATTTTTATGGAAATTATATGTAAAACTTTCATCTATGTTGACACTAAGGAGTATGTACGATGACGGAAAATTTCGCAGTTTTCGAATAAATTATTATCTCTTGGATTGTGAAGTTTTAGGCACAGTTTAAGTTGTGGTGACGGTTGCTACATGTAGTTGGAATATTTAGTGTAGAAATTGATATAAATGTCTAAATAAATTGAGCTCCATCGCTTTAAAAAAATGGATAATTTTAATTCATAAATTGGGAGAAAAAAGAAAATATTTTTCATTGCGTAATGTTGTCAATGGAAAGCATGTGTCACTGATACGGCAAGCAGTGTGTGATCAATTAATTAGCAAAACAGTTTTTGTCTGGTAAATGACCCATGTGCAAATTCAGTCTGTGAGTCTGATAATTATTTGAAAAGTAGCAGACATTTTGTGGACAAATATAGCAAAGTTGTGTGTAATAATTTATACTAAATTAGTCTGTTGCTATGGAACAACTCTTATGTAATATTAGTTATTGGAATAAATAAAAGACTACTTTACAAAATCTAACTATTCTGAAGTAATTTCCGGCGGAAGATAATAGAGAAAAACATGTTCTAAAAAGAACATTATGGATTAATTGAATTCAGACTTTATATAAAAATGAAATGTAATGTCAGGTTTGGAAGGCAGGACCAGGGACTGCTTATTTTTTTAAAACGTTAAAATCAAATTTAAAATTCTGTAACCTGGATTACTCAAAATTTGATTAGAACTGAAGCTGAATAAATTGCTGAATAAGCAATATAACATTTAATTGAAAAAACATAGGATATATAGTGTTTATGGCATTGAATGGTTCGAAGAAAAGATTAAGTGGGGATCAAAGAAGAGTAGAAAGAATGGAGGTAAAAACAGTAAGGTTTAGTCCGAGACTTCAGCATGATCTTGTTTCTCCGTGGAGGAAGAAGGACTCATTAGGGTACTTTTGCTTTTCTTCTGTTACTAAATTAAGAACAGCAGGGCCAGATATTTGATAACTCGGGACACAGCCGAAAAATAATTTGGTAAAACATTCATTATACATGATTATACAGTAGAATAATGACGTTCATTAAATTTTGCAAATTGACTGAGGAATAGAAGTTGGACAACAGTAAATGATTTCAGCCATTTTGAACTGTAGTTGATTGACACTGCCAAGAAAACATACTGTGCTAGATCGGCATAATTAAAAGAAATCCTTGGAGCTAATCAAAAATGAAAAGAATAATTTTCCTTTCTTTTTTTTCAGCCCGTTGGCCACCTACAATTCCCTGACAGATCCCAGTCTGTCCGGGTATTTTGGGAACACTCGCATGAGACGGCATCTTCGTAAGTCTGGGCTTGTAAGTATTATTCTATGTCACATTGTGATTACTCATTGCGTACTTTGCATTTCACTTTAATTTTTGTGAATTTATTTTTTAATTGAAGTTAGATTTTTAAAAAAGAATTCAATCTTTTAGTTTATTGTGATGGAAATTTTGTCTTAGTTTATTCTCACTTTATTATGGTACAATGTAACGATGGAATTTTGTTTCAAACTAACTTGCATGACTGTTACGATACAATGTTACGATGGAATTTTGTTTCAAACTGTTGATAAACGTACAAAAATTGCATACTTATTATGTAGATTTATTAATAAGTCCATAAAATTATATTTTAATGGTGTACTGGTACTTTCTATGTAGGTCAGCCGGAGAGGTCAGATTGTATCAGAGAACCAGTACCGCCTCAACATGGCCCGAAAAGAACACAAAAAACACGTGAAAGATCTGTTAGCTCAGGCAATCGTGCACAAGACCCTTGACCTTGAACGGTTCCGACAGGTTGAAATAAAAAAGAAACTGGAAGAGATTTCCAAGATTGAACTTGTTCGGCGAGTACGGGTAAGTGTAAAATCTTCTGTCAGCTTGTATATTCAGATCACACAGGGCTAGCTCTGGCATCAGTCAGTCCCAATATTCAGGCTACAAAAAAATTAAATTGGCTCAAAAGAATTTAATTTGGCTACAACTTTTAAAAGAAAGAAATATGTTTTGTTTGCTATGCAACAGCGTCACCTAGAAAAAACAGCGTCACCTAGAAAAAACAGTGTCACCTAGAAGAAATGGCTCAAATGAAATATAGACCAGTGCCAACCCTGTCACCATAATAAAGATAGCAAAAAAGAAACAAAACACAAAGTGGTCTTTTTAAGTATTATTCAAAGTAAATTTAGGAAATAGAGAATATGTAAAGATGTGGAGTACATGAAGTTTGCATTTTGAACTGTGGATCTCAATATTTAATTCAGCCAAGTACTGTCAATGGACTAAGTAAAACATTTAGTACATTTAAACCTTACCCAGCCGATACTTCCGAAAATAAAAGGTTAAGAATGATTTTTTGCAGTTTATAATGTTATAGAAATGTTAACAATGTATTTATATGTGGTATAAATATTAGTTTAAAATTTGGTACGATTATAGTCAGAGACAAACAGACACGTGTATGACCTTGACTGTCGAGAGGGGCAGGTGAGACCACATCAACAGCACAATGTTTTAATTTTTCAGCACTTTTATTGAAATCAGATACTTTTCAAAACAATATAGAAATTTTATACATTGTATTGTTGAAACCTGAGGTTTGTTTCCGAGTACACTGGAAAGAAGTCTTCCAAAAACCTAGAATTGAACATAATTATGTATGAACCTAAATTAATACATGTACATTATACATGTACATTATACATGAAGTGGGATGCTAGTCACCATACCATATAGCTGAGACTTTTTCCGAATTAAAAAATATTGTTTTGAAAAGTACTAGAATATTTTATTTCCTCTTCTGTCCTCTTATTTCAGTAACACATCTCTGTCAAATTAGCACTGAATGTCCTTTACTATTTTTTTTAGCCTTTTAGACTAAGGCACCCCTACATACCTTAACGTTTTACTGCCGACCTCACACTTTTTTTGTGAGAAAATGAAAAAAACAACAACAATTTTTAAGTGTTTCGCAGCCAAAAAGGCAAAATAGAAAAAGATACCCCTGCAGGCCAACCTTAAAATTTTTTTAACTGAATTTTTTTTTAAGCTGTCAGTGACTTTCCAGCGTGGCTGTCAATATACACTGCTCAGCTAGTTTGCAAGAAAAGATTCCCTTTCTATGTACCCATTGTATTTTTCATCATGTTACCAGAAACACAATATGTATTTTTTTTTGGCCTTACATACTTGGTGAAGTAAGAGTTAGTAAATAAGAGGACAGA
>JAFMSR010002177.1:0-24997 GCA_022818135.1 Saxidomus purpurata | reverse complement strand
ACAAAATTCAATCAAATCAGTCGGGAACGTGTCTCACTGCAGAGACATCTGCTGTTATTTTTCCCCCCTGTAAATCAAAGTCATTTTGGCGATACGAAAAGTTCGCGCTTTGTCAACAGACATACTTACTCGGACAATTCTGTAATAATAAATCTATGTGAAATTAATTTTTAGCATTTACAGGTAATTTAATTTTTGTATATAGTTTATTCATTTGATTTACTTTTTATTATTTAGTTCGAGTAACATATGTGATAAGAAAAACAAGGATTAAGTTTGTTTATCTAATGCACATGTCACGTTACGGACTTAATCACAATTGGGGAGAAACTGTATAAACGGCCGGTTACCTCAGTCGGGAGAGCATGTGTCCTGTAAGTTGCGTACGCGTCGGGTCCTGGGTTCGCGTCCCGGTCATTGTGCACATTTTTCTCACCCTCTGATTTGGAGCCTTCTTATTGCATAAAGATAAAACTTGGCAGGAATTTGTACTATGAAAGCTAGCTACAATATCGAGCCAACCATCATTTTTAAAGATAGTTCTAGATCAATTTTATGCACAATTTATCATTCCTATTTAAAAAATTAAGTGAATATATTCTGCGACACTTTGGTACAAACGTGCAACTATTTCGTTCCTAACGAAGCATATGGCATATGTAATGTAAAAACGATAAATTAAATAATTTTAGAATAAAAAAACTTCGTCATTTCGTGTAATACTATATGAATCTATTATTTCATGCAAATAGTTTTCCCATCCTTTAGTAATATCTTAAGACAGTACTGTAAATTGGGTTATTATCGGGTGACTAAAATTTCGCGATTTGTGAGCAGTGAGATTCATTCGCACATTTTTACAAAGGAAAAATGATGTAATAGTTACTCTAATACTAGACGTCCGGAACTATTTGTGGCTGCTGAAATACCCCCCCCCCCCCCCTCGCGCGCAATTTTAACACAACATTTTCGAGTGTGCATGCGTTAGTACGATTGGTTTCGAATTGTTATGAATGAAGTCACGTGATTTGAACAAATCGTATAAAAATTTGAAAATTTATTATACTTCCAGTATAGCCTGTAATATCAGCAACACCAAAGTAAGACATATAGCGTTTTAATGGAAGAGTAAAAAAGAACAGTCAAAACTCCACAGAATGTACGTAATGCTACGAGTTCATTGCAGCGAGTTCATGTTAATGCAGTAAATAGTTACCCCTCGAACTTTAAATCATCGCGTTAGAATTCGATGGGGATTTGCAAACTGGTTAACAAGTTAAATTTCACATATGTAACATCGAAACTATTACTTCAGTATATATATATATCAGATTTTAGTAACAATTCAAACAGTAAATAAATTTCAAAATAACAACAGAAGAAAGTTAACATTCAATTCGATTTTTATTATTTAATGCCACTGAGTCATTTAAATCTTTAAAATGTGAAACAAAAAAGTGTTTGATAGATTCATAGCGTTTTGCGTGTACATGTACGTATCGTGTACGTATCAACTAGCAAATCACACCTTACATTTCATTGTATAACGTTTGGTGAACTGCCTCCTTATAGTTATGAAAAGGCGTTACTAATTAAACATGCACACTAGTTTTGTTTATCTTAACTGTCTTTCGGAATATTTTCAATATGTACAAAGACAATTTGCATTACAAACATTTTACAACTATGTCAATATAACATATTTTATTAATTACAAGCGACAAATATACTTTAAAGTCCCAGGAGCACAATTACAAGTACATCTAATTTTACAAAGAAATATGCCTTACCGACGGCAATGTCCTTTATTTGTACCAAAAACATTCTTTACTTTGCTTTTTAAATCGAGAAGTACATATGAGTAATATAGCGCAAATATTTTTCAAAAACAAATGCAAAAAGTAAGAATTGCAACCTTTTTTCGTGAAGAAACGACTTGGATACGAATGAAAACACATGTTAACATTGTTGTAGAGTGAATAGTGATCCTGGAACTTTAATTTACGATATTGCTCAGGGACAAGTTGTGCACCAGTGTGGGACCGTGCCGATAGAATGATGTGAGACTCTTAATAATATTTTACACTATTTTCAACGTGTTGTGATAAGAGGAGCAAGTATAAGCAATATTCCTTTTCATTCTAACGGTGTTATTTCCCTTAGTTCAAAGCGCTGCTAACGCTCAACGTTGGGGAAAATTCTGTTATTTTTGTGCTTGTAAGTTAAATGTTTATTATCAAAGGTTCCTCTACTAGATCATCCCAGCACTACAGTTTAGTGAACGGCCTCCTTACAGTTACGAGAAGGCGTTACTAATTAAACATGCACGCTAGTTTTGTTTATCTTAACTGTCTTTCGGAATAGTTGCAATATGTACAAAGACAAAGTAGCATTACAAACATTTCACAACTATGTCAATATAACATGTTTTTATAAATTACAAGCCCCTGATTTGGTGTGACAAATGTACTTTAAAGTCGCAGGAGCACAATAACGAGTAGATCTAATTTTTCAAATAAATATGTCTTACCGACGGCAATGTCCTTTATTTGTACCAAAAACATTCCTTACTATGCTTTTTAAATTGATAAGTACATGTTAGAAATATAGCGCAAATATTTTTCAAAAACAAATGCAAAAAGTAAGAACTGCAACGCTTTTCGTGAAGAAACGACTTGGATACGAAAGAAAGCACATGTAAACATTGTTTTAGATTGAATAGTGATCCTGGAACTTTAATTTACGATATAGCTCGGGGACAAGTTGTGCACGAGTGTGGAACCGTGACGGTATACTGATGTAAGACCGTGACGGTTGAATGTGACAGTATAATGTAACGAAGTGAGAAAATAGGAAATTAGCAGAGAGGCAGATTTAAATTCTGTAAATTACATATTCTTCTATCTGACAACATCTGACAGCTTTTCCGTTCCATTAATTTTGTTTGTTTAGATTCCTAGATAATATTACTGTAGTGCCTTTTATTTTCTTTCACGGAACGAAAGTACACATAGACATTGAAAATATTTTCGCCGAAGACATGTTAATGTATTTATCAAGCAAAACTTTTGCAAATGGGTTGACAACATTTGTTATGGTAAAAGTATGGTTGTTGATGTATAAGCAAAATTACCCATTCTATGATGATACCTTAATTTACCCATTCTGTGATGATACCTTAATTTACCCATTCTGTGTAATACCTTAATTTACCCATTCTGTGATGATACCTTAATTTACCCATTCAATGATAATACCTTAAATTACCCATTCTGTGATGATACCTTAAATTACCCATTCTGTGATGATACCTCAATTTAGATCTTTCAACTACAAGTACAACCACATGCTTACTAACAATACATTGTAAAACATGTGAACCTTGAGAAGCCGGTATGTGTTTAAATTTATACCCATATGTGATTGTCGTGACTGCATGACCATTTTCGAAATAGTTAATCGGGTAACTCAGGTCAAGTTCTTATCCGAACAGGTCGAGTTTAACAAATGCTTATGTGCTTAATCTTTAATCTACTCGACCCGTGTAACCCTCAGTTGCGCACGAGTTGACCAGGATTCAAGATGGCGGACTAGATTAGAGATCATGTGCAGTTTGGACTTATGCATGTGCCCTTAATGAATTTTATTCAATTTGTCACGGAATATTGGTTTTGGCTCTTAGAAGAAACTAACAAAATTTAAGCAATTCAGTGTACATTGTAATGGCCACACCACAGAGTCACAAACATCTGTCAAATATATTGGTGACGTTTTGGATAATGATATTTCTGCAACATCTATTGTTAATAACATAGTTTAAAAGAGTCAACGGAAGAATAATGCAACGTCTATGACTACGTGATCAGAGGACGAATACAACTTGGAAAAAGTCGATGCAAGTTTAATATTCCAATTTTGTTCAAGGATATATATCATTTGAAAATACAAGAAATCAATGGCACATACACTTCTAAAGATATTTATTTTTAACACACACATTTGCCTGTATAAACCTAGATTATCAACACAAAGACTCAAACGGAAATATTTTTTCAGTGCCAATACACCAAAGAGATCTTTTATCATGTACAAGAATTTTAAAAGCATAATAAAACACATCGAAGGAAAAAATACTGGTTATGAAATTTAGAAACTATGGTCAAAATATTCTAGAATAAGTGCAGAAAATGGTGGGATTATGTATACGATTTTTGGTCAAAATGTGCTACAGAGTAAATGCAGAAGGTTGTATTATAATATTATACGATCTGTGGTCAATACATACAAAGGGTGGTATGATATACTATATATGGTTAATACATACAGCGGATGGTTTAATGACCGGTTTATGATGAAAATGTGCTACAGAGTAAAAACAGAAGGTAGAGTCATATAAGTTTTATGGTCAATACATACTGAAGATAGTTTGATGCACGGTTTATGGTCAAACTGTACTACAGAGTACATACAGAAAGTGATGTGATATCAGATTTATGGTCAATATGTATGATCTATAGAGTACAAATGATGAGTGATATATTATACAACTGATTTTCAGAATGCTCTCTAGACTATAAACAGCAAATGATATGCAGCTAGCTTATGGGCAAAATATTCTACATAATGAACTCATACAAAAGCTGATTTAATATACGTGCGATGAGCAATAAACACCAGCGTTCACTTCCATATTTACCGCCTTACGTGATTACAAAGCATCAATGTTTCCAAGCATAAGCCACTTATATAAAAAAAATCTGCATTTTATCATATTTATTATGTAAGGAGTGTCACTGGTGAGGTTTTGGATTTTTGCACGTCCGGAAATTTACATTTGTTGATGCAAAATTTAAAATTAAACTGGATAAAACAATTATGCAGTAACAAACAATAGGAATATTTTAGCGTAAACAGATTGAACAGTTTTGAAATATTTTTTTTGTGACTTTATTGACAAATATTTCAATACGCCAAAATTGGGGTAGGGTACAAAAAAAGTCATTTCTCAAAAACTGTTTAAAATATGCACTTGATTCAAACGTTACTACAAAGAAAACTTTCGGGATATAAAAAAGCCGTAATAACAAGTTCTTGTTACATTTTTTTGATACCGACATATGCCGTCATATCTCTGAGCTCATCGAAATCTAATAAAAAATAAACTTTTTGTCAGCTTTTATTGAATTTCTTTCTTATATTGCATCATACAGCATTTTTAAAAATTTCATTACTAATTGGGGCCTCATCTCTGAGGGGTTATTCTTATTTTTTGCATCTTACAGAACTCAGTTGCTGTAAGTTAAATTATATCAGCACTGAACAAAAATCTTCAGTTGCTCAAAACAATTTAAGAAAAGCGCTATGTACACCCCTTTGAGGGCCTCATTTCTAAAAAAAGCACAACAGAAGATTGATATTAGAAAGAGTGGTATCAAATAATTTGAGCCAATTACAATAATAATTGTGATAACCGGTTTCAGAGAAATGGAATTTTAATGTTTTCATATCGAATATAGAAGAAAACAACAGGTAAAGGGCAATAACTCTGGAGATACAAAGCCAATCTTGACAAAAATTGCGCTTGCGCGGCATTATGCTATTACATGTATATGCTTATTACAAGTTTAATAAAAATTCTATCCATTGGCTGTTTAGTTATTGCTCCGGACGGATGGACGGAATACGCCAAAACAATATCCTCCGCCTTTGGCAGGGGGATAAAAAAGATTTTAGTCAAGTGGGTGGGGGTGATGATAAGGAATGTAATATTTGTTCAGATGATGACAAATACCAGCTGTCCTTATTTTTCATCCTAAAATATGACATACGTATTACATTACAAAAGATTGAAAATTGATACTTATTCTGAAAAAACATGACAGTCATAAAACTTTACGAAATCCGCTGAGGCACCTGCTTGTGAGGTTAAATAAAGATTAATATGAAAAAGGAGTCATGACCCATCATTATTTTCCCAGAAATTATTTTCACAAATGATCCTGCTTCTTTCGCCTAGAACGTACGTTTCACACGTGTTTTTGAAAATTAGATATTTTTAACCAATATTTAATTAATAAAAAGTAAAAAAATTATTCAAGTGCGAAAAATAGAACAAAGATCGGAAACCGTTCCAAACAATATTTAATCATCACTTTCGCAGCACAACGTCAACAGTTGTACATCTTTCGCAACACAACGTCAACCTTGCGTATCTTTCGCAACACAACGTCAACACTTGCGCATCTTTCGCAACACAACTTCAACACTTGCGCATCTTTCGCAACACAACTACTAACGCAGCTATCAAAACTACACTTTACGAAACTTTACGAAATCCGAATTCTAGCTAATTCTGAATGAAGCAACTCGCTTTGATGAGGTATGGATAAAGATTAATATTGCGAAAAAGTGAGGTCATCAACCCTTGCATTCTTTCGCCTAGAACGTATGTTTCATCACGTGTTTTTAAAAAATCAGTATTATTATTTAACCAATATTTAATGCAAAAGTAAAAAGCATTATTTAAGTGCGATAAAATAGAACTAAAGTAATTGGTAAGTCCTTTCCAAACAATATTTTAATCGACACTTTCGCAGCACAACGTCAACAGTTGCACATCTTTTGCAACACAATGTCAACACTTGCGCATCTTTCGCAACACAACTACTAACACAACGATCAAAACTATAGCAAATGAAGCTACACATACAATAATAACAACAATCCTTACAGTTAAACCCCCGTCGTCCACGTCTTCTGGGGGAGCCGGTTTGACCTGCATAGAGGTTTCGGTGCAGTTGTAGTCGTTACAAACACTTAGCTCAGTAAACTCCATTCCTTCATCTACAACAAGTCGAACGTCGCCTTTTACGATTGCCTCTGCTACATCAATTGCTGCGGCTGTAACATTTGCAACAGGGTTATTCATAGCGTTGAGGTCAAATTGCGAACTCTCAGCGAGTAGAATATTTACGTAAAAAGCGTTTTTGTCTGTGTTGTTTGTACTGCGTTTCTTTCGTTCTTGGTTTTCCCTTGAAGGATACCCAAAATGCAGTATCCCCTTTTTAATCCAGTCCATTTTCTCAAGCAGCGTTTTTGAAACTTTCTCCGAAAGTTCATCCAATTGTTCTTGGATGAAATTGTTCGCCTTTGTTATTTTCAGCTGAATCAGCGACATTCCGTCTTGTAATAGTTCCGAATAGCATGATCTTGCTACATCAATCATCTGTTTGAATGTTGCAACTGGAGTCTGTATCACTGCGCTCTTAACGGTCCAAAATACTCGTGCCCAGTTACAAGGGCCAATGTCGCAAATCGATGGTTTTCCGTCATCTGGGTAAAGGTAGCACCCGGGATGAGAATCAAAAGCCATTTGCTTAATTTGCTCGCAAGTCTTTTTAATAAAGGGCCTCAGGATCGGAACAAGATTAACCTGTAGACACTTCCGAACACCATCTATCCACTGCTGTCCGATGTTGTCAAATTCTGTGTAGTGTTGTTGGTACAAGTTGCAAAACTTTTCCGCATAGTCGAGAGCATAAGAGTTGCCTGTTCCTTTACAGGGATATCGTTTCTGAAACACAAGTAGAAAATCATTTTACCTATAAAAATATTGATTATATAATTGTCTATGATGAATTATTGTATCACATGTAGGCGAATAGGAGATATTCAGGGATCAGGTTTCGTTCATTTGTATGTCTGTCTGTCCATTACAATGTTGTTTCATTGGCCATAATAATATATACCTCTAAAGGATCGATTTCAAACCAATTTACACGAATAAATGGTAATAAGGAGGACAAAACACAAGAGACATAACTCTCGTTTCGGTATTTTTTGAGTTTTCTCCCTTTTCCGTATTTCCTTTTCTAGCAAATATCGCAGTTACTATTAATGAAACTTGACATTTTAATATTTTCACTTTAAAAATGTCATTCGTTTTGACAAGTGGTCTAATTTTATCACTGACATATAAAACGTTATACTCAGGATGTCATTGTACTCCATATATCAATGACCTTGTTTGAGTTAAGTAGACTACAAGCGATAACTGCCGAGTAGAACGTATAATTCGCATCTAAATTACTGTTGTTGGACTGTACATACTTCTAGACACTCTTTGTACCAGGTGCATTCTGTACCGGAAGGGCTGAAACACCATTCTGGAATGGTAGTCGTGATGACTGTTGGCTGTGTTGTACCACCGGTTGGAGCATCAGGTCCACAAGCACATTCATCATATACAGGACCTGGTTGAAATAAAATACACTTACAGTCTTTGGTCAAAAGTGACGTTAAAATTTGCTTAATATTCATATAAAAACTGTTTTGACATAAACATATCTCCAGAGTTCACTTAAAACACTTGCATTATCAGTTTAATAGTAAATTTAAGAAATATCATATCTTTATTTTTTATTCACTGAACATATATGTGTTTTCAAAGATAGAAGTCATCATTATTCTTAACTTGTTTATCCTGCTTTACTAGTGTAAATTTCCTGAAAATACCATCATGGAAATTATCATTTCTGACATTGTATGTTTTGCAAGTCATATATAGTAATTTTGACGTTGTAGAATACCTTTTGACCCAATACTCGCTATAACAGATTTTAGGAGCACAATGCCCTAGCTCTAGCTACTTAGGATTTAGGGACCATAACCGTTGGGGTTCCATCACGTGTGTTATCAATGAAACATGGAGCTAAATCTATTTGAAGCTTTCTACCCACAAATGAAATATAATTAGTACATTTTTACACTGCCACTATACAGATGCATTGCAAAACTATTTACTTTTTTAAATATATCACGTGATCAATGCAAGCCTGCTGATATGGAAGAAATTCTAAGCTATAACATGTTCTCAAGTGTGTTCAGTTTATTTACATAGTTTAGATTAAAACCTGTTATCGCACAATTCGTTGACTGATTTGAAATGAATTGCCAAACGGCACTGATATTCAAGGTCCCCTTCTTGAATGCACCCAGTGGTGCGATTAATTCTTGCCCTGTTTGAATAATATGAATCAAAAGAAGATTTCGACCTAAATTCATGACACCTTGCATGTCACTATTTGAATCAATGCATTCATCATGCGTGTATAACTCGTATGGTAGCTACATACGTCGGAGATATAATAGCTATGCTCCCTTGTTAAAATGCTTTAATAGTAATGTTAGAGTAATACCAAAATAGGAGATTATATTGTCAAATGTCTTTATGATCAATTTGATGTTTGTGACCGAATATCTGGTTTTCAGTGGTTGTACATTTTTAACGGAGACAAAGAAAAAAATTACAATTTTCATACTGTTCATCTGCGGTATTCAACATCTTATACCATGTCTGACAAATAATAAAAATAATTATTATTATATTATTGCTATTATTATTATTTATATCATCATTATTATACACTAAAAAGGTGAAAAGTTTCGTTTAACAGACCACTTTATTTCATATAGTTCTATAAAGAAGTGAAAAAAGTAGTATGCATGCCTCACAGTCAACCGAAAAATTATTTTCAATTACAAAATACAGACATACCTTGTGATACATCGTGTATTTCTATCATGCACTGGTACCAGCAGTATGTTGCAGTCGTATCCCTACAGATATGTTCCCCTTTTGAATATGTCTGAATATACACGTTTGTAAGGCACGTTGCCCATTGATTTTTGTTGTAATACGGCTGTAGCAAGACACATTCGGGTGAACCTGCCGGACCGGTATTCCTATCACAGACCCCAACAACAAACCGAACTGATAATAATACAAACAAAAGTTGACGCAGCAGAACAAAACCCATTGTAGCTAATACCGCGATCAACTTTCAAATAGCCTGGATTTGGTAATACTAAATGCAGAACAGGATGAGTTCACCAACCCGTGAAATGTTATCTGTCATTTTATGTTTGTTTATGAGTTTCAATAGCTTTAATATCTTTTTTTTTCAGTGTGCAAACTTTTACAGCACAACTGTCGGCGAAACCGATGCATTGATATATGTCTATGAATATATATAAACTTTAAAATGTTGTCATCAATGCATGCACACGATCAAAAATGGCTTTTTGTTGCATTTTTTTAAAACATTATCACTACCAATTTGATGACATTATTGTATTGTTTAAGGGGGTATAACACACATAAGAGTGAACACGGATATTGGAAATGTGTGACCACGTTTCCATGAAACAGGATACAAAATGCTACAATTGCTTTTGCAATGCGGCTTCCCGAAACTGCAAGCCTCGGTCAAAATTTGATGGCGGACATTGGAGAAAGCGGTCCGAAATACACACACAACAGACAAGATTGCGTATATTTATTTCACTGTTCCAACCAAATAACAGACTTTTATTCTCTTGATGTAGATTGATTTATCTTATCTACGTTTGGCAATGTTTGGCCACAGATCAAGATTCGGCAAAAGTATACACGTTTGTAAGGCACGTAGACCATTAATGTGTGTTGTAATGCGGCTGAAGCAAGACACATTCGTGGGAACCTGCCGGGTCGAAATCCTTAGCACATACCCCAGCAACATAGAGAACTGATTTCAATACAAATAAAAGTTCAGGGTTTGTTTTCATGGGCTTCCTTTGTGTTTCAACAGTCAAACTATATAGTTTTTCTGTTTTTAGTGTGCAAAATTTAACAATACATCTGGACGGCGAAACCGATGTTTAATATATATATAAATTTATCTACTTTAGAATGTTATTATCAAGGTATGCACACGATCAAAAACGACTTCTGCTTGAAAACATTATTGCATGGTTTAAGGGGGTATAATACACGTAAGAGCATACCATTAATTTAAAGACGTATATTAGAAATATGTGAAAACGGTTCCATTAAACAGGGAATAGTGACACTGTATAAAATGCGACAAAACATAACAGACCATAGCTTTATGTTTTGCCACGGCTCAAGATCGGGCGGTAACAAATACAAAAAAAAACATCAAATACAAGTTCAATAATATAAAGCAATCATTTTTAGCAATCAGAAAGTCATCATAAAGTAACATCATGTCAAATCATAAATCCACCACAAAAATGGAAACAGAGATTGGCATGGCGTGGTCACCGCCAACCAGTGGTCTCAGCGAAACGATGCCGTGCGCAAAAAAAACAAACATTGCCATTGTAATTCATCATTAAAACAAAGCTTTTGTCAGCAACAGAAAATGTGTTATTTGACAAACATATTCACATTATTTAAAAGGCAAAGCTAATTGCCTGCATACCTAATTACGAGTTTGATCCAGAAAGACTTTATAATTATACTGCAAGTCAGCCGACCAATGATTAAGAAACAAATCAATTTCTAAAGACATTAATGCCGTTATGTGAACATCGTAGGTCAATGTGTTCCACACCAAACCGTTTTGACTGATTTACAAAATTCAATCAAATTAGTTCGGAACGTGTCTCACTGCAGAGATAGCCGCTGTTATTTTTTCCCACTGTAAATTGTGGTTGCGTTTACAGGTAATTTAATTTTAGTATATAGTTTATTTATTTGATTTACTTTTCATAAAAACTAGAAGGTACAATGCTATACCGTAGGATAAATGTCTTTGTGAATCAAATCGAAACTGAATATCACTTCTTTTTGGCGCAGCCGTATAAAGGCCGCTTTTGACCGGAAGTAAAAGTAACTTTTCCACCGCCAATAGAATGACAAGTTTAATATGTTATTAATTAATGCTAATCATGAGCATAGAGTAGTTATACTTTCTCGATCAGTGATTCGAGTAACATATGTGATAAGAAAAACAAGGATTAAGTTTGTTTTTCTGATGCACATGTCACATTACGGACATCATCACAATTTGGAGATTAATAAACGACCGGTAGCGTGTGTCCTGTAAGCTGCGTACGCGTATGGCCATGGCTACGCGTCCCGGTCATTGTGCATATTGTTCTCACCCTCTGATTTGGAGCCTTCTTATAGCATAAAGATAAAACTTGGCAGGAATTTGTACTATGAAATCTAGCTACAATATCGAACCGGCCATCATTTTTAAAGATAGTTCTAGATAACTTTTATGCACAATTTTTCAATCCTTTTTAGAAAACTAAGTGAGTATATTCTGCGACACTTTGGTACAAATTCGCAACTATTTCGTTTCTAACAAAGCATATGTAATGTAAAAACAACAAATTAAATAATTTTAGAATAAAGAACTTCGTCATTTCGTGTATGTGAATCTGTTATTTTATGTAACTATATTTCCGGTATTGCCTGTAATATCAGCAACACCCAAGTAAGACATAATAGCGTTTTAATGGAAGTATAAAAAAGAACAGTGAAAACTCCACGGAATGCACGTAATGCTACGAGGTCAATGCAGCGAGTTCATGTTAATGCATTAAATAGTTACCCTTCGAACTTTAAATCAACGTGTTAGAATGGAAATATATTTTCCTTTTTAGGAATAGTATATCACTGTTTGATGTTTAGATGTTTCATAAACAATCACTTAGGCCTTCGACCTTTGTGATTATTTTACTACGTATCAAAACTCCACACAGTGATATACTAACCGGTATCGAAAAAGTCGAAAATTAAATCATTTGGAATATTTCCCATTTTACAAATTTTTATAAAATGTTGTAGGAACGAGGAATGCGTACCTGGAATGAAATATAGAGGCCGGAGGACGGCTCATCACAAACTGAATAGTTCTATACTGATGAGTACCGAGCAAAGAAGGTCCTGCAGAAAGTCTCTTTTATTCCCTATTTCAACAAAAGTTCTCAAACGATATCGTGCACTCGGCAATTGTCCAAAATCACTTGGGACGCCAATATATAATGAGTTTAAATTGTCAGCTCATAAAATAAACAATCTTAGAGTCTACTTATTTAAACTCGAGGCAGATAGTACTGCCAGATAAGGTTTCAAACATTGACTGTCCCCATGGCTCAGTTTTGGGTTGCACTACAATTGGACTTACAGGACAGACCTTACTGTCAATATGATATTTTTTTAATAACAAAGTAGCAGAAATAGCACGATGCTGGTTTTTACCGCGGGGCTCATGTATATATAAACTTTAAACGCTTTGAAAAGTTGTCTGAAACTTGTTCTCTAACTTTCAGCTTATCATGTCATTGTTGATTGGTAAGTGACCCGTTGGGGATTAGGCCTATGAATTCATGTACTTTTCTTATTTGTTTTTGAAATAATAATGCGATGTGAAGTTGGTGATGCGTTTATTTTAGCTGGATATAATCTGTTCCATTTCCTATCCGGATGACAGATAGGAACAACGTTTAAGCCTGAGCAGATCTCTTTTTAAAAATAGATAAAAACGCATGACGATGAATATTTCTCAGCCTTCATCTAAAGAAAACTGAAGTGTAGATGGTATAACCTATTTCGCGAATATACATTGTAAATTATAGTCACTGTGCAGTGAAAGTAGTAGTCGCTGAACAATGCTGACTGTGAGAACTGTATGTTTAAAATTCATACCGGGTGTCGTGATCACTGGACAATGCTCACTCCGAGTAGTACTAATTTAACAATGCTCAACTTGAGAAGTGCTCACTGAACAATACTCACTGCTGTGAATATTACTTGATGAACAGTGATCATTGTGAATAGTGCTCACAGACAAGTACTCTATGTAATAAATACTCAATGAACACTGCTCATTGTGAGTAGTACACGCAGAACATTGCTCACTGTGAGTAGTGCTCAGTGAACAATGCTCACTGTTAGTAGTGCTCAGTGAACAATGCTCACTGTGAGTTGTACACTCACCAATACTAACCATGAGTAGGAATAATTGAATAATGGTCACTGTGAATAGTTCTTGTTGTAGTACTCATAGAAAAATGCTGAGTAGTGCTCACTGCAAAATACTAACTCCGAGTGAAAAGTACTCGCTGAACATTGCTTAATTTAAGAAATGCTAACTTTACAGTACTTAGTGTAAGTAAACTCACTGAATACTTTATCTGAACAATGCTCACTGTGGTAATTACTCACTGACAAATGACCACTGTGAGTCGTGCTCACAAGACAAAGCTACATGTGAGTTATGCTCACTGTGAGCATTGCCTTATGTGATGTGTTCACATAAAAATGTTCAGTGTGAGTTATGTTCACTTAATACGTAATGTGAGTTTACTCACTGAAAACTGAACAATGCTCACTGTGAGAAGTGCTCACTGAACTTTTTCATTTTGAGTAGTACTCACTTAACAATGCTTCCTTTAGGTTTTGCTGAGTAGCGCTTACTGAACAATTCTCACTGTGCTCACTGAACAATGCTCACTGTGAACAATGCTCACTGAACAGCACTCGCTGTGAGTAGTGCTCACTGAACAATGCTCACTTTGAGTAGTTATTACTGAATAATGTTCTTTGAGCAATACTCATTAAAAATGAAAAAGACGTTGTGAAATAGGGAGATTTCATTAAATAAAATTGAATGGAAATCATTGTATGTTTAGAGAATTCTGGAAAGATGAGGCAGTTATGCAACCGTGCGACCACATACACGCATCACAATGGAAACTCCCGCTTTCGAACGGAAACGAGAACCAATTGCTAACTTTAATAACCTCGCAATCCTCGGTGGGGATTTGCAAACTGGTAAGCATATGTAACATCTAAACAATTACTTCGGTATATATATCAAATTTTAGTAACATTTCAAACAGTAAATAAATTTCAAAATTTCAACAAAAGGAAGTTAAAATTGAAGTCGATAATTTGTCATTTAATGACATTGAGTCATTCAAATTTTTAAAATGTGATTCAAAAAAATGTTTGATAGATTCATAACGTTTTCGTTTTGCTTGTACGTATCGTGTACGTATCAACTAGCAAATCACACCTTACATTTCATTGTATACAAATGACAATATACATGTTACCAAAGTGACGCTTGTAAACAATTACCGCATCGTATGTCTGTTTCTTCGTACATCTGTGAGCATAACTCGGAAGCAATATCAGTCACTGCTTACAAGGTATTTTGACGACGGAAAGAGCAAGGGAGGTACTGACCATAGGCCGTTTGATGATGTCAGGAGCCCGTGTGGTCGTAACTGACAGTTTATAATATGAGCCTACTGTATGTCTCATTGTCCGGTATTTAACCGAAACTACATGTCATATGAAAATATATGTCCAGAAAATTCAATCTCGTATCCAGTGTTAAGATATAAAATATATGTTTATAATCATTGAAAAGATCCATGAACGCTGAACTGTTACATAAACTATTACATATATTATATATATATGTCATCGCCTGTACTTTAATGTTGAAAGTAAACTTGGTGTTAATAATATTTTACGCTGGATTTAACGTATTGTGATAAGAGGAGCAAGTATAAACAATATTCCTTTTCATTCTAACGGTGTTATTTCCATTAGATCAAAGCGCTGTTTACGCTCAACGCTGGGGGTAATTCTTTTTTTTTTGTGCTTGTAAGTTAAATGTTTATTATCAAAGGTTCCTCTACAAGATCATCCCAGCACTAAAGTTTGGTGAACTGCTTCCTAATAGTTACGAAAAGACGTTACAAATTAAACATGCAAACTAATTGCGTTTATCTTAACTGTCTTTCGGAATATTTTCAATATGTACAAAGACAATTTGCATTACAAACATTTCACAACTATGTCAATATTACATATTTTATTAATTACAAGCGACAAATATACTTTAAAGTACCAGGAGCACAACTACAAGTAGATCTAATTTTACAAAGAAATATGCCTTACGGACGGCAATGTCCTTTACTTGTACCAAAAACATTCTTTACTTTGCTTTTTAAATCGAGAAGTACATATGAGTAATATAGCGCAAATATTTTTCAAAAACAAATGCAAAAAATAAGATTTGCAACCTTTTTTCGTGAAGAAACGACTTGGATACGAATGAAAACACATGTTAACATTTTTTTGGAGTGAATAGTGATCCTGGAACTTTACTTTACGATATTGCTCAGGGACAGGTTGTGCACCAGTGTGGGACCGTGCCGATAGAATGATGTGAGACCGTGACGGTCGAATGTGGGACTGTGACAGTATAACATAACGAAGGGAGAAAGTAGGAAACTAGCAGAGAGGTAGATTTCTGTAAATTACATATTTTTCTATCTGACAACATCTGACAGCTTTTCCGTTCCATGAATTTTCTTTGTATAGATTCCTAGATAATTTTACTGTAGTGCCTTTCTTTCACAGAACGAAAGTGCACTTAGACATTGAAAATAATTTAGATCTTTCAACTACAATTACAACCACATGCTTACTAACAATACATTGTAAAACATGTGAACCTTGAGAAGCCGGTAATGTGTTTATACTTATACCCATATGTGATTGTCGTGACTGCCTGACCATTTTCGAAATAGTTACTCGGGTAACTCAGGTCACTTAAGTTCTAATCCGAACAGGTTAAGTTTAACCAATGCTTATGTGCTTAATCTTTGATCTACCCGACCCGTGTAACTCTCAGTTGCGCACGAGTTGAGCAGGATTCAAGATGGCGGACTAGAAAAGAGATTATGTGCAGTTTGGACTTATTCATGTGTCCTTAATAATCTTTATTCAATTTGCCACGGAAAAACATGAAGAAATTAAAGATTGTCATGTTTCAATTACTAAGTCGACCTCAAGCTTTAGTTGTTGAAAATGACACAAATTGACCAAAAGACAACTCGATTCCTACTTGATACGCTGAGTAAGAAAAGTAAAGTAATTCCACTGCACACGCGCCAATTCTCTACCCGTGTATCGCGAGTAGCTTAATCGTAAATGCTCCATGGTGTTTTTCGGCACAGCCGTATTAAGCACGCTTTAGACAGGAAGTACCGTCAATGAAATGACAAGTTGGATGTATCACAACTTTTAAATTGAATAATTTACGATGCAGGGCGCCTTTTAATTGGATAATACCTAATAAAGAAGGTCAATAAAATCGCTTTCATATACTCAAAATTGCGCTGACCATCTTTTTTAAAGATGGTTTTTGTTTAGAGAACTGGGTTAAAAATATGTAAAACATTATTTATTGTCATTGGCTATTAGTAAATTAGATCCAACTAATGTTCAATTCTAACTGCAAAAACGCATTTAGTAATGTATCACAACATATTTATTTTGCTGACAGGGAAAGCATTTCTTAACTCTCTGTATTTTTAATAGACACCAAATATTTCTCATGCAACATATAATTTCTATGTTTATGTCGGCCTCTTAAACACCATTGTTTTTCATGACATGTCTTAATCATGTGTCTTTTTATATGTTACGCACATTCCAAAAATGTGTTTAAGCAGTAAGATATTGGTATTTGTATATTTACTATATTGGTATTTATTCAGTTTTAAGTTCTGACCATTTGTATCCCAAATTGTATGCAAAATATCCATGCTTCCCTCCTTTAAAGTCTTGTAAATGTTAAATTGCAAAATTTCGCTGCACACCCATATGCATGTACCTCGTATAGCGATTGTAAAAGGCGATACTGTTGTACACTCATATCATTTCTTTTTATTTTTTTTTAATTATATGTACTTTTACAGTTAAAAGTTTTCATGTCTTACTTCTTTACAAAAACTAGTCAAAATATAAACAAAATACATTTGTACATATGTTTTAGGACCACTTCTTTTTTAGCAAGTGGCTATTGTAATGCGATTTCTGAAATACGAAATTATAAATTCAATTATTGACAATTTGAACCGCCAGAGGCTTTAAGCAAAGAAGTTTTTCTTAAGCTTAAACATTGAGGAAAGGAATTTATAGAAGCTAACCTTCACAATATGAACATGGAAATGGATTTCTGAAAGCACATCCGTTACCAGGCGAAGAACATTATTATTAAGAAAATCATTGAATTGCAAATCATATAGAAATTTTATATAACTACGCTAGCCCTTCTCATATTCTCAAAAGTTATCTGTAAGCTACTTGACAACAAATTCTGTCTGCACCTGTGGAAAACTGAATGTATTGTGTTTGGCTCTAAGAAGAAACTAACAAAATTTAAGCATTTCAGTGTACATTGTAATGGCCACGCCATAGAGTCACAAACATCTGTCAAAAATATTGGTGACGTTTTGGATAATGATCTTTCTGCAACATTTATTGTTAATAACATAGTTAAAAAGTCAAAGGAAGAATAAAGGAACGTCAATGACTACGTGATCAGAAGACGAATTCTATTTGGAAAAAGTCAATTCAAGTTTAATATTCCAATTTAGTTCAAGGATATAATTATATCATTTCATACAAGAAATCACTGGCACATACACATCTAAAGATATTCATTTTTAACAAACACATTTGCCTGTATAAACCTAGATAATCAACACGAAGACTCAAACGGAAAGATTTTTTCAGTGCCAAAACATCAAAGGGATTTTTTATATGTGCAAGAATTTTTAAAGCATAACAAAACAAATCTAAGACGTAAATACTGGTTATGATACTTAAAAACTATGGTTGAAATATTCTAGTACAGTAAGTGGTGTGATTATGTATACGATATTTGGTTACAATGTGCTACAGAGTACATACAGAAGGTTGTATGATATTCGATATGTGGTCAATATGTACAAAGGATTGTTTGATGATCGGTTTATGGTCAATACATACAAAGGGTGGTATGATATACTATCTATATGGTCAATACATACAGTGGATGGTTTTATGACCGGTTTATGGTCAAAATGTGCTACAGAGTAAAAACAGAAGGTGGGGTGATGTAAGATTTATGGTCAATATATACCGAAGATAATTTGATGCACGGTTTATACTCAAACTCTTCTACAGAGTACATACAGAAGGTGATGTGATATCAGATTTATGGTCAATAAGTATTGTCTATAGAGTACAAATGATGAGTGATATATTATACAACTGATGGTCAGAATGTTCTCTGGACTATAAACAGCAAGTGATATGCAACTAGCTTATGGGCAAAATATTCTACATAATGAACTCATACAAAGCTGATTCAGTATACGTGCGATGAGCAATAAACACCAGCGTTCACTTCCATATCTAACGCCTAACGTGATTATAAGGCACCGATGTTTCCAAGCATAAACCACTTATGAACAAAATCTGCATTATATCATATTTATTATGTAGGAGTGTCACTGGTGAGGTTTTGGATTTTTGCACTTCCGGAAATTTACATTTGTTATATTCAAAAATGAAAATTTAACTGGAAAAAAAATCAATTATGCAGTCACAAACTGAGGCACAATAGGAATATTTTAGCGCAAACAGATTGAACAATTGTGAGATTTTTTTTTGTGACTTAATTGACAAATTTTTCAATACGCCAAAATGGATGTAGGAGTACAAAAAAAGCGGGTGCAAAAATAGCCATTTTCCAAAAACGTTTTGAAATATTCACTTGATTCAAACGTTACTACAAAGAAAATTGTCGGGATATAAATAAACGTAAGTCCCTGTTACAGTTTTTTGTTATAGACCTATTCCGCCATATCTCAAAGCTCGTCGATTGGTATTTTTGCGTTCTAACACAAATGTCAGTCATACTGTAGGCAAAATATCTCAAAAACCGTGTTATTCCTTGATCACTGAATAAGAACCAGCTAGAATATTTAACTGGTTTGTCTCTTTCAGAAAAAAAACATTTGTTAAATTTCACCACCTCACTGGGGCCTCATCTCCGAGGGGATAATTTACTAGTATTATAGATAGGGACGTAGCTGCTATAATGCACAGCAGGCCGGGCCTGCAGATTGTTTGGAAAATGAAAAATTTAAAAACGTCAAAAATGCACTAAAACTGAGGGGGTAGATAGGTTAAGGATGTTGTGTGCAGTAAACTCATCTGCTATGAATATAATCTTGCGTTTTATCATTTTACATGTATGATAAAACTGAAAAACATTCAGGGGCAGGTGAGTCATATCCAAGTTTTTCAACGCCTAAGTTTAGATTTTAAACTCTTGACACGACCGATGACATTCCTTCTCCGGATATTGCTAGTCCTAATTTCTGTATCATTCATGATGACACAAAGTAATATGTCTTCTGATTGTTCACAGCCTTATTGTCAAGAGATTTACTTCCTGTTTGCCCGACATTATTTCGGTGCCAATAGTTTCAATGTTTCTGCCCTTGCGATATGTATTTCTTTTAGTCTCAGTCTCATTGTATCTAAATCTATCTGTTGTGTTGCGTTTTCGGTCTATGTTTTTGATATTTGTATCTTCGTTCTACGTTGGAATTCAACTCACTTTGAAAACGCTATAAGTTACATGGGTTTAGGTGTTGATCGCGTTACTGATACTGCAAGTTTGAGGAAACAACTACTCTTATCTTATTATGGTATAATTGTTTTGCATTGCTTGTTAAGCCGGAAAGCAGTGTTTGACTCCCGGGTCGCTGATTGACGCAACTCATTGTATTTGTTTGCGATTCGGTGATCAGATTCAGAATATTTTTTAACTATTTAAGAGGCTTTGTGCATCTAATCAATGTACACGCAATCTAGTATTCACGAATTTTTAAAACTAGCATAAAAATAGAATAAAGTAGTCAAGATTCAAGCAATAGATACCCTGTGGTATTTACAACCAGACACAGTGATCTGCACATTTGTTTCACTATAAAACAAGGTATGCCTCTCAACATTCTTTAAGCAATTGTAAACGAAAATATTTCCTTCTCCATCTGTTTTTGTCATAGCTAATGAAATACAATCTTTATCTTATATACAATCTAGTAATCTTATGACTCCTGCATGTACTGATTATTTTTATGCAAATGTTTAAAACTGCCTTATATCAGTTGTCATGATACATGTACTCAACAGGCCCCCATTGTAGCACAATTTGGAAACCCCAGAAAAAAGTAGTTACATTTGGTCAAACAGAATAATAATATAAAACAACAGAAACAATAAAAGAAAACAGTTTAGTTTGAGTTTAAACATACACGAGGACACAGTAACATTGCGCCAGGTTTCAATAACTCGTAAGATATATTTTTTCTTGTAGGATTTCACCTGAGTGTTCTCTTCTCAATCCGTTCACCTTGAATTATCCTGACGATTATTAACTGTTTTTGCTCAGTTATGTATTCTCATATGATTTTGGGAATACGATTTTTTATTCATGAGCAAATGCATGTAAATAACACCGTTTTACATGTACCGTGACAAAAACTACAATAATTATGGTCTTTAGGTTTTCGTCAAAATATGCCCCAGAATGCAGCTGTGACGATATAGAATCTCTTTTTTGTCCGCCGAGTATGCCCCCGGACCCGCTAGAAGCTGTGTGCCTACGAATTGTATTTGCCCAGGTACGCATCTGATAACTGGTCCGTTGGAGGTAAATATCCATTTAATTTCGTATATATATATATATATATATATAGGTTTAATTATTAAGAACATAAAGCGTGTAATTTTTATGTTTAATGCTCAGTTCAGTGTTCGCGACCTAATATAGATAAACTGTATTTCAGTTAGAATCCAGATCTCTACTGTTTCTTTCAGTTTGACGTAGATTTATGGACAACGTATACCAGTATAATAAAGGTAAAAATCTCTAGTGCATCTTCTAGGTTTGCTTCCATCTAAACTAAATCTTATTTTGAACCCAGCTGCCGTCACAAATAGTACAAATTTACACTTGTTTGTGCAAGTAAACGTTTGGGCTCTTCGTAAAGTAACAAAATTCCCCATGCAAGTTATATAAATAATAACAATACAACAGTTGAAAGGTTATTATTTATGTTTATTAGTACGGATATAAAGAATTTTTACAGTATATCTATTTACCAGAATATTTTTATTACTTAACTACACCATAGTTTAAAATGGAATTATGCACAGTAAAATCCAGCTGAAATAGGTGTGTATACAAAGGGTAGAGGAAATAATAGCTTTTAACCCAATACAACAAACTCTTCCTGCTATCAGTACGAAATAATAACTTTCCAAATATTCATTTTCCTATTTTGACTGGGAGAGAAAATTTAAGAAATAAACAACTGCATGCAGGAGTTGCTTCCCTTCCACTGCCGAAACACTAATAACACAAGGGAGATCACTGCCAAAAATGTAATTATATTTCATCAGTCCATTTTTTTTATTTGTAAAGCACCAACTTCAAATACTTATGCGGCATTATCATTAGTTTAACACATTTAAATGCACAGCAACCGAAAATTGCTTTTATAAAACTGTCACCAAATACACTGTTTTATGTCAGTTTAATAAAATATAAATTTCGACATAGCTCTTAAGTTCAACAACAAAGCATCACAATTAAAAACAAATACAATTTGTAAGAAATATGAACTATTCTTTTTAAACCCATTTCAACATAGGTTTTGAATTTTTACAATATCAATACGCTAATAGTATATGAATTATAAACTGTATATTGGATCATATTCGCGATGATTCAATTTTCGCTATTGTCGCGAATTTCCCATTTCGCTAATTAAAATGTATCGCGAAAGATTCATTTTACTATTAGAGAATTCTGCTTTATAATTCGCGAATTCAAAAATCGAGAATAATTATGTCTGCTTACAAATCGCTAATATTTTGTCATTCTAAAATTACCAAATTTACATTAATTAAACAACAACTGATCACGAAAAGTTATTATTTTTGTTTTATTAGAAATCTAGTACGAGTTTAAAACTGTTTACGGTATATCCAGATATCAGAATATTTTAGAACTTTAATTGAAATCAATTTAAACGTAGGTTTTTATTTTTCATCATTTGTTTCTTCACGCAGAGGTTGTAAAAATGTTTTGGTTGGCATACTGCAATGGAAAACACTGTCACTGCTGTTTTTATCAGAAACATGTTTAATTTGATGTCAGAATGTGTTTTGAACTGAATTTACAAGGGCAAACACCGATGAAATCTGGAATACTATAGCCCATTAAAGGAAACCAAAAAATACCTTCATGGGAGAATTAACATTTTGTCAGATCGTATATCCCTAGCCAGTGTAATTTATAATGGAAATTGAGTCACCATTTCAAATGTTAAAGAAAAAACACAAAGTCAAACACAGTAAGGTTCATGATCCTTTCACTTTCATTTTTCTGTTGCCTTTTGCAAGACTTTTTTGTAAAGCTGAGTCACTACTAAAGCAGCCATTTCTGCTCCATATGAATTTAAAAGAAGGAAAATTTCACGCGATATTTTAGCAGAGCTGGTTGGCGCCAAGAATATCCCGGGATCTCTTGATCCAGTCCATAGCTACTTGAGGGTTCTATGAGGAAAATGTCGATACAAGTTTATTATTCCAATTACATCGAATCATATATACCATTTAAAAATACCAGAAATCAATAGTACTTACACATCTCAAGATATTTATTTAAAAACAAGAAATCCAAAAGGACCAGTATCGCTCTACTGGTCTGTCTGACTGGATTGTTCTGACTAAGTTTTGTAAAAATCTTTTGCAGTGTTACCAAGGAAAAGTTCACTGTGACCTTGACCCACTGACCCCAAAAACGATAGGATCATCTACTCAGTAAGACCAAACATCCTATGAAGTTTGAATACTGAGGATCAAATAGATCTCAGCGGAAACTATTTTCACAGTTAGGGTCACTTTGACCGTTACTTTGACCCACTAACTAAAGAATCGATAGGGATCATCTTCATGTTACAGAAAACCTTCTGAGCAAGTTTGATAAAAGTTGAAAGAAAACTGTGACCCGTAGAGCGTTATCAAGGGAAAATCTAACGGAAGTCACTGTGACCTTGACCTTTGACCCACTGACCCAAAAACGATAGGGATCATCTACATGTTGCTGGAAACCTTCTGAGCAAGTTTGATGAAAGTTTAATGAAAACTGTGACCCGTAGAGCGTTATCAAGGAAAATCTAACGGAGGTCACTGTGACATTGTCCTTTGACCCATTCACCCCAAAATCAATACGAAACATCTACATGTTACAGGAAACCTTCTGAGCAAGTTTGATGAAAGTTGAAAGAAAAATGTGACCCGTAGAACGTTATCAAGGAGAATCCAACGGAGGTTACTGTGACCTTGACCTTTGACACACTGACTCCGAAAACAATTGGAATCATCTACACATTGCAGGAAATCTTCTGAGCAAGTTTGATGAAAGTTAAATGAAAATTGTGACCTGTAGAGTGTTATAAAGGAATTGCTATCGGAGGTCACTGTGATCTTGACCTTTGACTCACTGACCCAAAAACCAATAGTGAACATCTACAATTGCAGGAATTCTTATCAGCAAGTTCATCAATGTCAAATTAATATTGCGACCTGTAGAATGTTATCAAGGAACAGTTTACGGACAGACGGACGACGGACAAACCACCACGGCATAAGCTCTGCTAGACTTCGTCCAGTGGAGCTAACAAGCACCTTCGTTTTGCTTGTATACACTCATGTAATTAACACAAAGACTCAAACTTAAAGATTGTTCAGTGCCTAAACACCCAAGGGTTCTTTAAGATGTGCAAGAATTTCAAAAGCAGAACAAAACACATCTAATGAGTAATTACTGGTATTGATACGTCAAAAATATGGTCAAAATATTTGCAGTAATTTGAGTAATTGCAGAAAGTGATGTGACATACAACTGTTATGGAATATATATAAGATATATAAGAAAAAAGATCAATCTGCTCAAAAGAGTACATACAGAAGGTGGTACGATTTACGGTCAAAATATGCTACAAAGTACAAACAGATGATGGTGTGATATACCATACATTGTCAAAATGTGCTGCAAAGTACATACAGAGGGTGGTGTGATATACTATTCATGATCAATATGTGCTGCAGAGTACATACAAAGGGTGGTGTGATATACTATTTATGGTCAAAATGTGCTACAGGTTACATACAGAGGGTGGTGTGATATACTATTGATGATCAAAATGTGCTGCAGAGTACATACAGAGGGTGGTGTGATATACTATTCATGATCAAAATGTGCTGCAC
>JAFMSR010002176.1:0-24832 GCA_022818135.1 Saxidomus purpurata | reverse complement strand
TACCTTGGTCAATATCTCACTTGACGGTGCCATAACGGCTACACCTTGGTCTATACCTCACTTGATTGTGCCATAACGGCTGCACCTTGGTCTATACCTTATTTGATGGTGCCATAACGGCTACACCTTGGTCTATACCTTATTTGACGGTGCCATAACGGCTGCACCTTGGTCTATACCTTATTTGATGGTGCCATAACGGCTACACCTTGGTCTATACCTCACTTGATTGTGCCATAACGGCTGCACCTTATTCTATACCATAAGAAGGTGCCATAACGGCTACACCTTGGTCTATACCTCACTTGATGATGCCATTCACGTCTACACCTTGTTCCATACCTTAATTATTGGTGCCATAACGGCTACACATTGGTCAATACCTCACTTGATGGTGCCAGTGCGGCTTGAAATTTGTTAATTTTTATCGTTACTTATTTTTCAGTTGAAAAGTCTATAACTGTATTGTTTTACCATCCGCTATTAACATTGCCTGTTGATATTGACTATGTATTTACATGTACCGACAGTTTGGTACATTGAGCAATTATAGCCTGTAACAAACCCAAAATATTTGAGAATGAAGAGATTGCATTTATATTAAAACCATTTGCAGATAATCACCTTGTAACGCTTTGATGCATGCAAATGGAAGGAGTGATCGTAAACCGTTATAATTTGTCTTCGCATCATCAACCATGGCGGCAATATCCAATACAACTATGGCAGACGACAATACCGTAGATTTCAGCACACACAAAGGTATACAATAAACCAGCGAGGCATTAATAACAGTCTAGTATGTACTCGTATAACAATACAGCAAGCAGACAAACAAGTACTTAAGTCTCCTGTTCTATTGCATTTCTTTTCCTTTCTCGAGGATATTGCAAATATAAGTCTTAAAAATATATGTCGTCTTACAAACTGGCAAATCGGAGTACATTGCAATATTTACAAACAATCAACTCATAAACATTGGTCGTTTTAGGAAACTAGTAGAATTTGAAAGAAGTGTTTTAACAGGTTTGTTTGTCTTATGACAATGTATAAAATATGTTGATATTGAAATAGTTATTTAAATAGATATATTTATTACAAACTTGCATAACATTGGACTTTTAGAGTCCCTTGCAAATAAGTGAGTTTCCGAGGATAGAAAAATACCATCGAAACAAACATTTCTTTCAGAGCTCATCTCAGCAGGTATAGTCAGAAATAGAAGATGCAGTTAACATGCTATTAAAATGCTATTAAACTGTACTGGATGGCGAATTGTTTCAGTGTAACATTAGACGTAAACAATTGCACAAAGAGTTTCACTTTTCCTAAACAGTGAATTGAGACAGTTTGTCTAGGGACCGGTTGATGGAAACTTGATTGAACTCTGCTAGAAGTACCTTGAACATCATTGTAGAGTTATAACACTACATACTGTAAATCGAGTAATTTTTGCAAAGGTTTAAATTTCGTTAACATTCGCGGATTTCTCATTTCGCCAATTTAAAAAAACTCACAAAATTTCATCTCGCATAGATTTATAACATTAAGAGAACTCTTGCACGGATATTAAATTCACGAATACAAAAGTCTACTGTCAAAACTATCTTCACGCGAAGTTAAATAATTCACAGAAATTAATTTTTGTACCAATTTATTAGTGAGATTGACAGTGACGGATATGGGAATAAGGGAAAGAATAAATTAATATCAGATCATGCGATTCTGTTCATTAATTTGATAATTACATTGAATGCAATTAATTACTACCATCCCAAATGTCGTGTTCTGTTCGCGTGGGCTCTTGGGGTCTTAAATTTGAGCTTAACCACAGTTTTGTAATTGAAAATTTATTATTTCTTTTGATCTATTTCATCGCTTGCAAATGTAAATGTGTAATGACGTAATGCCATTGATAAAGTTGCAGCTGCAATTGAGTTATTCTGAATGAAAGTGGCTATAACTATACAGTGGTTAGGCGATTTCTTTGGACCTTGGTCGCGTTTAATCAATTTTTTTCTAAGACCAGGTACAAAAATGTTATCATCAAATAACCATTCATAACATATGTTTTAATGTTCTACCGGAACAGAGATTACTTGATCCATCGTGCTAGTGACACCACTAGAAAACACTAAAAACTTTTGGCACGTAATTTATGATACAGCTATGGAATATAAAAGAGACCAACCAATACAGTAACAGTCATTTTGGCTGGAAATAAAACAAACCAGAGTATGGTGCAATGATGATTAACTTTAAGGTAATAAAAAGGTTATAATAAGCTCTACATTTTAAAGTAATTGCTTCAAGGGTGACGATTTTTTCATATATGCTGTGAAGACATCTGTTTTCCAGGATTCTTTCGCAGGAATTCCATGACATTTATACAGACAATTCGGTTTTGCATCATATTTTCAATATGGACTTCTTAAATAAGATGGGAAAAAGTAAAATTAAAAAATCACAGTTTTCGATAAACACTCAAAAATAGACGATGATGTCGATCAACTCCTCTACAATATCCACGAAACATAGAGCATTACGAAACTTAATGATTTCATGGTAATTTTAAACCAAACTAGACTTTTTATTTATTTGATATATAACCATGCAGTTATAAGGCAGAAAGTGCTTGGTGCGTGTGGTTCTTCTTTTTTTTCACAATGAATGCAAACAGTTGGGCCCAATGGCTGTTATTTTTCAGCGCAGATTAATGGCTTTAACTTGTTCGTTGTTAGAGATTGAAATAAACGTATTTCATCTTTGTTTTCTCACGATCGGTTTTTCCTTAAAGCAATTCAGAACTTGGCAACTAAAGAAATGTTTTCCCCTGAAATCTTGAATTAAATCTGCTATATCAAAGTAATAAACAACTTCTGGAGGAAAATGACGAACTTAATCTTAAGACAGAAATAACTCTTTGGGGATAACTGCAAAATTTCTAAAATGGGAAACTGCAGATCTCGGTAACTCTTAACAGATTTAAGGTATAGACATACAGGTGGCAGGCGACAGTTTGCAAAGGCGATCTTCATAGATTAAGAGATATGCATCAACGCGGTAAAACATAAGAGAATGGCAAATATTATTCATTTTCACAATATTAAAGAGAAAGTAAAAGTTTATTAGAATAAATTGTTTTCTTGCTTAATCATATGTACATCATGTGTAAAGTGCTGACTGAAGGCTATAGAATGTCTCACTTTTTGTTCCATTGTATTGCCTCTGGTCAATCATTTTCCAACGTTTATTGTTTTTGGAACCTTCGATCTAATATCCATGTAGTTGTTTGTAGAGGACAGTTGGAGATTTTATGTTGTACCACACATACTCGTCATTTATAAACAGACAGACAGACGGTATAAAATCGAGTATGTACTCTTGCTACATTGCGGTGAATAGAATTTTTTGAGTATAATAGAATAATTTGATAAGAAAAAAATAGTTTTAAAAAATCTAAATGTTCTTTTCATTAGGGAATCTTTGAATTGCCTTTTTAATGATAAAAGCGCCGAAAATAAAAAAAAGAGTAGAGTCTCGAGAGCGATTACTCTAAGCTTCAACTATTTGTCTCACAATCGGGAAAGAAGAAATTTAGTATAAACTAATCCTCATTTTAATCAAATGTTTGATTTCAGAAAAGGCAAAAACGAAGTATACCCGAGACCAGACAATAATTGTCCAATTAATGCCAAACTTGTTGTACAGTCGATGTTTCTTCATTCAATTTATTTGTTTGTGTTCAGTTAAGCTATAAAGAAGTTTTTCATGTCTGTATGATTTCAAGGTTTTCGGAAACAATAGCTTTGATGCCAAGTTGTAAGGATTCGCAAATACACCATTTACGAGCTACGTACTGAAAACGTTCAAATCACTGGGACGTGTATCTCAATTCGATATATCATGTATACATATCATCATGCACCAAAGTATTTATGATATTTTGTATTTATTTGCCTAGTGACGAGTACGAAAATTGTCAAACTAAATAATGGTCCGTTCATTCTGGTGAGATAATATTGATCTTAAATTAAATTGAATAGACCATTTTTCGTTATATTCCCCTAAGTTGATTTCTACAAATATAGTACAGATTTGCTGCCCACCATCATTCCTAAGAAATTCCTAAGAAAGTCTACAAAGCTATTGCTTGTAATTCGAGGGTTGACCGCAACACTGTTGTTAGTCCTTCTTTATTTCATATAATTAACTGCAGTTTTGCGGTCAACCCTCGGTGTGAAGAAGGATTTTTTCAGACTCCTATTCGATGACTGCCACGTCGTTCCGCAGATATTGTCTAATTTCCTGTATTTTTACTCGCTATACCTATATCAAATTGTATCTACAAGTATTAGATTACAGACTGTAGAAACAGACAATTATAGTATCCCTACTCATAGGCCAGACTAACAGTTGTTAAATTAGGGAATAATTTCGCTTAGTGTACGCCAGCATGCTATATTCCACTTATCTATATCAAATATAACTATATTTTCTGTCAACAGTGTAATATTTTATTTGTATGGAACATATCCAACAGCGAATTTGTGCGATCATTTTACCACTGGGTCATTCTTAGTGAATTCGTTAAAAATGGCATACGAAATATCAGGGCTCCTTTCAAACAGTCTGCATATTACCGGTATCCCTGAAGACGATTCAGCGTAGGTGTTATGTAAATTTCTTGTGATCTAATTTCCTTCAATAAAAATAAAGTAAATACAATACTAATAAATTTTACATCATTATGTCAGAGAGTACAATCCTAGCTGTATAGATCTTGTTTCTAATTAGCAAAGTTTTGCATATTCACGAATTAAACTTTTGTTTAACCCATGTTCGTTACATCTATTAGTTCTGCAAAGCTTTTATGTGTAGGGAGGAAGTTTTACGTAAATATTCTTGTGTGGTCAAAATTTATTACTTATGTGTGCATAACAATTTTGTTTCTTATGTTAAGCATTTTTATGTGAAATAATATGAAATAAAGGCCCTGACTTATTTGAGAATCAATCATTACACTTGTACCTTGTTCTACTGTCCTGCTAACATGTAATTTTTATTTGTTTGTGTAACAAACGAATTTACTTACCGTTTTCCGAAGCCTACTCCTTAAGTACCAAATCTGAAAGTAGCTCCGGCACGTCAGTCAGCATATAATCCCAAATTATGATTCTTCATTTGAAACCATATGGCCATTGCAGACATGAAAGTTGTATTGTTTAAATATATAATGTTATAAACTCATGCAGCATCAGCTAAATTTTGTAAATATAACTAAAGTAAACTGTTTTCGAATAAGAAACCGCGGATGTATTTTATTTTACAATGATGCGTAAAAATAAGGGACGATTTGCTATATATATACACCCTATAGAAATAGTTCCGATTTCTTAACCCACCGGCCATTTCTTAAACCTTGTGCGGAAAGAAAACATATGTTTTGGAGTTTCTGTGATAACAAAATGTCTAACCCTGCTGAATGAAATATTTTGAACAGCCAGGAATATTTACGCGCATGTTTACACATTCTCCTTTTACGATTATATCCATCCATTCATAAATTTTATTCAATGCGCGGCAAGGGACGTAATTATAACTTTCCTTATTGCTGATATGTTTATTCTGCGGACATGATGCGAGCTAGTCTGCGTTCCTACATGTATTAGAAATAAGCATGAGCACCTTAATTAAGCAGAAAACAAGTGTTAGGATACGTTAATGTCGATGTTAAAACGATTTGTTATATTTCATAGGTGGAGATTGTTTTAAGTAGAAGGCAATTTACCCTATATTCGACTGTAGGCCTCGTTATCTTGAAACGCATCGAATGAGCTTTTTTGTTAAAATACATATCAATGACTGCAGAAAATCATTTGAACATCGTTACTTCCTGGTCTCAGTCATATTCGTTCTATAAATGTATATTGTGGCATTACAGATACGCATTATTACTTTGTCGGTCCGCACAATAAATTGATCCCCTTATTGATCGGTGCTATTGCCTGCTCGTTTGTGTTATCGAAGCGCCGTAACTACTAACTAGCTGCTCGATCAGTGTCTGATTTTAGACAGTAGAACTGTAGGTGAAAACATTTTGTTGAGTACAGTGAAAATCCCTGCTGTCTATGTGTACCGGAAATAGAAATAGAGACAAATCGATCCAAAATACGATTTATAACTGTTGCATTCTGTTCATATCTTATTACCAACTGGTATAGCCTTCCCTAATAGCCGTCACAACAAAAAAGGGACAAATATTTTGAATACACAAACAAATCCAGCGTCTTCAGCGCTTTGATTAAGTGTAAGGATGGTTTTTATATCAAAATCCATAGGTCCTGAACAAGTCATTCAAATATCGAAACTTGTAGAAAAGAAAACGTACATGTATCGGTCTCTTATGCTTATGCCGTTCCCGACGACTGTTGAATGTAAAGCAAGTCTTTCAAAATGCACGTGCATACGATAAACAAAGTTAACAGTCGCTGTACCCGTCCGTGTCAACACTCAAATTTAATGACGTGTCTACGTGTGAAAAAATAAACTTCAGTGTCAAAAGTTTATTAATAACAAATTTCACTATTGTTTCTTGGCCTGCGGAGTCTATAGATGACGCGCAACATTTTTAAAATTCAGAGATTACCCTGATATCAATGAAAAGAGGAAAGTAAAAGTAGGTATTCCAGTACGTACATGTTTATCTTTTAAATACTGTTAGTATAATTAAGTACCTAGAGCTATATCACGAGACCATGAATGATTTGCCTCGCATTTATTTTCTGCTTGAAATGATAGCAAGAGTGAACATTTAAATTTTTAAGTAGAAGCAATCAAACAAAACTGACCTTGCGAGGGTATTCATACTAAACCGATCTCTGTGTAATGTATTGTCTCGTGACATTTTAAATCACTTGCCCTGTGTTTGCAGCATGGTAACGGCAAGCAATACAATACGCATGCTTTTACAAACTTTTTTTTAATTCGATCGTTTTATCACCGGGGCTCTACAATTCTATCAATCTTATCATCATAACTGGCTGTAAAATTCGCTAAATGTAGAGGAATTTAGTCGGAGACTTGCCAAGAATATTTGTTTTATAGCCCCATTACATTACATTTTAGGTATTAAAATACGTTTTGTAGCTATATAAAGTTACAGTTTACTGTATACTTTTAGCTGATGAGAAACAGTTAATTTCCTGCGCATCTGAACCATGCCAATATCGTTGCTTATTAACCTTTATCACTTGAATGTCTTAATTATATCACTGAGTTTATCATCTACAGTAAAGATTTTCTTGACCTTATAACGTTAATCTAGCTCTTTTTTGGGGACTTTAAATAATCAAATAGTTACGGAAATGTTTTCGGAACACTGCGAATATTCCATTGCATGTTTGCTTTATGTAATCTTAAAATATGGTGTATATGACAGAGTTGTGCATGTTGTTTCCGTTAAGGAACTCTAGCTCGTTAGAGTGGCTGTTGCAATCGTCATTTGTATCAAGTCTGAATCTGTTGTTTTACTTTAATTTGGCAAAATTTGTGACTAATGCTAATGTCAACTAAAACATATACCCTTTAAAACAGGTACATTCCAAAGCAGACGATAAATACATGTTTGCTCAGAAATTATAGTTGTTTGCCTTTTGGAACAGAATTCTGCAAAACACACCTATTTAAAAAAATAGCCTTTGCCAAATTGAAAGTCGGGAGATCCTATTGTAAAATCTAGGGATGTAAGTGTGTAAAGACTTTAAAAAGACCTGTTATACATTTCCTATAATACTAGAATCATTCGTTTGTTGTGACGATATTCACATGTAATTTCTGAAATGTCCTAAGAAATGTATGACAAGCTTAGTAGACAGGAATAGATTATTATATATCCACCCCCATACACCATTCACAATATGGTTTCTGTCTTAGGCATAAGAAGTGAAATAACAAAAGATTAAATCAATGCAAGCAAGAATAAACAAAACTATTCCTTTAATAAATGAGTCTGGGCAAAAGTGTTATTTTCCCCTAAAATTGCAAAATAAGTTATTTACAACCAGTCGCTCATCAATATAATGCAGGTGTGTATCGATGATAATTGTTTTCAAGATTCTATCTTGTTAAAGCTTTTTATAATTCTTAAATGATTTGATACCGCCGACAACTGTAACTACTGCAAGCTTGAGTAATAAAAAATGAAAAATAAAAAATCTATGTCAAATTATTTTTTCATTAAATTTTCAAATTTAGTGAAGTGGTAAATTCGTCAAAAATAGCGAAATTAAATCAACGCAAATGATTTTAACATTTACAGCATTACCTTTCCAGGAACACTAACAACACTGGCTGGAGGATCTAAACGGTCTTGTTAATTACATGTGCTACAATTAATAACAATAAACATGTATGCTACCCCCTTGATGGCAGCCAATTAGCCTATTAGTTGTCTTGCAATAAAGAATAAAGGTCACCGTGACCTTCATCTGCTGATCTCAAAATCAATAGGTGTTATTTACTTGTCATGACCAACCAGCCCACCAATCATGAGGACACTGCCAAAGTAATTTTTTAGTTATTGATCAGACTACTGATTTGTGTTAAAGGTCACCCTTATCTTGACTTTTGATCTGTTGACTCAAAATCGATAGGGCTCAACCTCTGGTCATGACCAATCTACCAACTAAATTTAAAGATACTATATCACAACTGATCAGACTTTTTGTCTGGTGAGCATCACTGTGACCTTGACTTTTGATATGTTGACCTGAAATTCCATAGGGACCGTCTACTGGTCATGACCAACTTACCAACAATGTTTGAGGACGCTAGACCAAAGCTTTCTGTAGTAATTGATCAGACAAACTTTTTGTTTATAAAGTCTCCGTGTCATTTACCTTAGACCTTCTGACCTGAAAATCAATAGGGGTAATATACTGGCCATGTCAAGCCTACCTTCAAAGTTTGAAGACACTAGGCCAATGTATTGATGGGACATGCTTTTTCTGTTGAATGTCACTGTGACCTTGGCCTTTTACTTGGTGACCTCAGAATCTACTTGTCATGACCAAAACCTACCAAGCTTGAGCAACCTAGGTCAAATAATTGTCTAGTAATTGATCGTACAAGGTTAGGTCTACCGACAGGCCGACCGACATGAGCAAACTGACATACCCCTCCATGTACGATAGAGCATAACGTGGATCGTTTTCTTCTTAACCCATAAATTTAAAATGAAGCAAAGTTGTTTTTTTTTTTTAATTTCAACCGGAAATTAATCAAAGACACAAAAACACTGACCAAACACATCTAAATTAGGAAAAAATAATGTCATCATATAAGAGTAGCTTTTCAAACCATATGCGTAAGCCTCACTTTTATCGCTACAAATTTTATTTGCAAGTGCAAACCTCATTTTAATCTGACAGTTCAGCAACTTACCAGTATGTACATGACGTCAACTACTTATTCTGTAAAAAGATAAAAAGTTCGTTAACAGATTAAAATGTTCGTTTTGAAGATTCTCCTGTCTAGTACAAGAATCCATTTAATCTTAAGATCCAAGCCATCTTGTTAATGCTTGTTAATATAATTTCTTAAGAAGGCCACATTGAAATATTAGATATATGTATGTCTAAATGTGTACCCTTCTTTAAATAAAGATATTATTATTATTATTATTATTATTATTATTATACATTATAAACTCTGCAGCTGGAGAAAATATTATTAACTTATTTGTAACAATTGTCTTATATTTTTCAGAAATTTTGTCAAAATGTTTGATAGTTTCAGTCTTAAAACACCAAAATGACAACTGGAAGTAACCATTTTATCTACAGGAGTGTGATATATTTGATTCGAGATGATAGCAGTAAACCAACTTAAAAGTCATTCGTTTTATTCATCAACAACCAAAATCACAAATTCGTATCTAGGAAGAGTGTACCGTGAGTTTTTGGAAGGTTCATCGTTAGCTTTGAACAAAAATATGTTTTTCCATGTGTTTTTGGCAGGCAATAGTGTATATTTATGTAATGTAATTTACAGTTAATTACAGGTATTTTGGAATACACAGTCAGCCAAATTGCACAACATTCATAAAACACCAACAATGAAACACAGTGAAAACACTAAGTTAATTTAGAAACAATATGCCTTACTGAACTCCGCTGCACATTTTTATTACGGAAACGTGTAACTGGGCGTATCAAGACCACTCCAAAGCGATAGAAATGTTACAAAAATATAGTCGCTCGTGTTTATGTACATTTGTCCTCACTTAATTTTGCTTTTGATCAAAGCAAAATGGTGTTTCTGCATGCATTTTCAACCTTGCATTAGCTATAAATGACCTTTGACTATAGTGGGAAAGCATTACTGTTTTAGCTAAGGAGTGGTGAGCTTCCTTATTGATAGACACGGTTAACGGTAATTTGTTGTTAATTGCAATATGGGTAACTTCTATCACAACATGTCTAGTTGCATTATGTTATTCAATGCTATGAAACAACTGACCTGTTTGTTAATTAAATTAAAGGTGACAGTCTAGAAAAATGCATGAATAGATACATGATGTGACACGGTAACAGCACATCATTCGCTAATTGGTCGTCTAGAAGTTATCTGAAGAAGTTTTGTTAACTTTTTATTACATGGCATTTTTTCTGACTTTTCAATCACTTCCTGTCCTCTGAATAAACCACAACTATCTCTCCAAATATTTGCTACAACAGAATAAACTAAGTGAACTGGTTGTGGCTGTAGAATTTGCATCCTCTTTGATAGCACTTAAAACGATGTCATCGCATATCGCTGACATTAAAGATTTGAAATAGAGACTAATACTTGAAATAAGCTGAAGTTAATATTGCTGAACTGGGTGGTTAATTTTATCTTGGAAATAGTCACAACACGGGGTCCCATGACTGAAGGCGTGACTTTTGTCACGATCTAAACGTAAATACAAAATCCCTTAAAATAGTTCTTGACAAAAACCAGAATTTATTTCACCATAAACATTAAAGATTTACTTTTTTATTGTGTTAAGAAAGTAGATGAGCCGATGCAGTTTTTGGAAATGTACTTTCAATATATAACACATCAAACAAAAGAAATGAAAGTATTCATGATTACAAAAAGTGGTAGGTCACTTACTCTAATAAAATCTGACATGTCTTCAATCAAATTTTAAGAAGGTGTCTTTATACCCACAACTTTCACTGCATTTTTAACATTGTTCTCTGTTTAAAGGAACCATGTCATGGATTTTTAAACAATATTTGTTACAATTTCATGGCCATTAGTGTATGTTCAGAGGGATATAATAATAATATCTTTATTTACTAAAGGTTAACACATTAAGACATGAGAAACATTAACTTATTTTCAATGTGGCCTTCAAAAAAGAAAAGAAAAAAGAAACAATCCTGAAATAAAAATGGTATTATGAAACAAAACATAAATGAACCCGACAAACACTCATCTTTTAACTAATGATGGATGCATTTATACTATGGAAAAATTCCTAATCAGTCAAACATGTTTCAGTTAAAACACAATAGTAAAAAGTTTTTAAACATCAGCAATCATCATATATCCGGCAGCAAAATTACAGTTATATCAGTTTAATTTGGATTTTGAAGTTGGTATAGGAATTTCTTATAGTTCCGTTTAAAAGATATGACTGTTGTACAGTTTCTTATTTCGGTGGGTATCTTTTTCCACACTTCATTGCTGCTGTAGCTAAATGTATCTTTTAAATAATTTGTACGTGGTTTCAATTGAATGAGTTCATTTCGTTCTGAAGAACGGAGTCTGTAAGTACTATAACTTGAAAATGTTATTAATTCTGACATAAATCGGTAAGAGCTGCTTTTTACCTTTAAAGATAAGCAAACCCATATGATATGCACATCTGTGTTCAAACGTAAGCCAGTTTAATTCACGAAACATATCCAAGGAGCACGTTAAAACCGGCTTACTTAAGATAATCCTCGCAGCCTTTTATTGAATCTTTAGAATTTTGTTAACATCTGATTTTGAGCTTATCCCCTTGCCCCAAACTGTACAATAGATATAATCTTCTATCACTGCATATGTAAGAGCATAAAATTAATTTGAAGACAGGTATCTGAAATATTCCCTCAAGTAGGGAATGGTGTATAAAATGTAACAAATCCTTTTGGTATAGGGGTGATACAATAAGCTTCGAACCCTGTTCAAATTGATGATACATTGCCTTTTTCTTCATGTTATCGTTAGGCTCATCATTTGTTTTGCTTTAATTATTTCAAAAGACCAAATTGTAAGGTATTTTTGAAGTAAATATTTTTTTTTTTGATCCCAAATAAGAAAAACACCAGCAGACAATACACGAAATTTTCAAAACGTCATGTTTTTGCATATTGTGGAGCTTGGGTTTTGCATATTGCGGAGCTTGGTTTTCGCATATTGCGGAGCTTGGTTTTCGCATATTGCGGAGCTTGGTTTTCGCATATTGCGGAGCTTGGTTTTCGCATATTGCGGAGCTTGGTTTTCGCATATTGCGGAGCTTGGTTTTCGCATATTGTGGAGCTTGGTTTTTGCATATTGTGGAGCTTGGTTTTCGCATATTGCGGAGCTTGGTTTTCGCATATTGCGGAGCTTGTTTTCGCATATTGCGGAGCTTGGTTTTATGTTTATTTAGAATTCGTGGAACTACATGCAATTCTTTTATTTGGGCATGTTTTCTTGATAAACACATGTTTACTGTTCTTCTAGACAGTTTCTTTCATAAAATACACCACAACTTTCCAATTTTATCCAGATGAATATAACTCACTTGAAACCATATAAAAGTCTTATTGTTCTTTAATATTACGGTGGTTCATATATATAGCTGCTTTTGTCTACATAGTTTGTCCGCAAGGTTTATGTGTTCATTGTTTGGTTCGTGCAAGTATATTGTGTGTTATAGTACTGTGTTGATGCTGCATGCGTTTAATTTAATTAGTGCCTCTTTCCTCGTGCACGTGATCAAAATAATTAGCAAAAGTAAATCCATGAAAAATGTTTTTAAAAAATGAAAGCTGTTAAGCTTTTAATATGAAATGTAGCCTATCATATGGCAACATTAACGTATTCTAGAACTACACAAGTCTCAATCACGGTCTCATTCCGATTGTGTTCAACACTTCAGAACACTGAACTAATTTATTTTTGACGTATACAGCACAATCAGAAGGTGAGTGTTATTGAGACCTGAGTAGTTCTAGACTACGGTATTGTTGTCGTAAGATAGGTTACTTTTTATATTCACAGCTGAACGGGTTTCAGTATGTTTTAACATTTTTCATATATTTACTTTTGTTTAGAGATTATTTTGATCATGTGATTCTCCACCGTGATAAATATGATGATTTAATGTTGTAAAGTGGATATAGCTAATAGTCATCGATATATTTCAATTACATTTATATTCCATAACAGTGTACATTACAAGTATTGATGACATAGGACAAGATTTGTTTGCATAAAGGTGTGGGGATCAACAAGAATCGTATTTAATTTATACTTTTCTAATGAATATAAGGTCAGTTGGGGATTTTAGTTTATACTAATTTATTAAAGCTTAATTGTGAAAAAAGCTTGTAGCTTATCTAGTCACTCTCGAGTCTGAATCCTAGAAAAACCATTACTGGTGTCATATGAGGACAGCTTCAATTTTATATAACTAATATTAGTAAATGATAAACCCAATAAACACATGCAAGTATACATGTCAAGATATATTAAAAGTGCAATTAGTAATCTATAAATTGAGTCTGCGTCACAAGCACGTGACCGATGTGTATACAATGTGTAGTTGGAGGAACATACATACAATTTAATCTTAATCATGTTTCCCCATACTAGTATATAATATAAAACTTACAGTAATTATCAAAGAGTTATGTCGTTCCCACCTATCTTGATTTTCAAATGCTAATGCAACTGCCAAATGCACGAGTTATTTCTCTTTGTACCCGACCAACTTGCAGTAAAAAAGCGGTCAAAGTACATATACGAATTTTAGCGAAGTATTCTCCAATTGATTGTTTTGTAAAAAATGGAGAATATTTTTCAATTTCCAAGTAACAAATCTAGACAGGACTGTATTCCGTATGAGTGTGATGCAAAAGGTATTCTAAGAAATATGGTCAAATGTTTACATGTTGACACTGTATTTCATTGTTGATATGAATTGTTTCACAAACTTAACGTACAGGATATAACAGATGTATATGTATGAATTAACAATAAAGGGGTAGCTTACGCTTATTTACTTCTCAAAACCAATTACTTCGAACATTGGGTAGAATTATTTAAATTAATAAAAGAAGTCAGGAAAAAAGACGCTCTTTTTTCTAAAGGCAGTATGTATGTTTATGTATCAGTACAGTACTATATAATTTCATTAAATTTTAATTTATATCGAACACTTTTAAAGTTTTAAATACATTGATTAAAGTAGTCTGGAGAATACCTTCTGTCAATATGAACCAATATCAAGTAACGGACTTTCTATACAAAAAAGCTAAATTCTTAAGTAGTTTGGTTAGTCGTTATGCAGCTAAAACAACTTGCAGCTAACCTTGTTAAGATTTAAAACTGTATCGATCAGAAACGGAATTAAATACTCCAGTGAAAAGTAGTTTGTAAGAACTGACATCCATTATTTTCCCCCTCTTTGCCCGACAAGCGCTGAAAGTCGAACACATCCTATATCTAGCCGATTATATTGCCCAAACATAGTTATGTTTACAAAAAGAATCATGGCGAAAAATCCTCATTTTACCACAATTCGTCAATATTGAGGCTTTCTGTAATAAATCACATTCACTCTTTAATTGTACAACAACAACTCTACATAAATTATTGAATGGTTTACGGTACTGCAGTATATTGTTAACCGCAGATTTGGAATGCATAGCTAAGTTATCATACTTCGAAATATTCTATCATTTATGTTTTGGAGGTTAATTAGTTTGACATCAGTTACAGGGTACGTCCCTTCAATACCCTCAAGACATAATGTACTAATGTATACTGTACGAATTATTTTTGACGAAATGAGACAGTATTCCGTATGAGTGTGATGCAAATAGACCTGTATTCTGAGAATTAGTGTCAGTTATGTATATTATAGTTCATTGTTTTCATGATTTATTTAACAAACTTACCATACATGATATAAAGAATATACGTAAAAATTAACGATCTAAAACACAACGGTGAATAGGTAGCTAAACATTTGCCTCTCACGATAAATTGCTACAAAAGTAGAGTGGAATTATCTAACTAATAAAAACTTTCGTACTTTTGGGATAAAAAGACGCTCTTTCCTATCTACCTCCCGGTGGTGCTTTATTACTCCAGAAACAGAACACATTAGCGCTACACATAACACCAGTAACCTCTTTATACAGAAACGCTCTGTAATCATACCGAAATTACAAGGAATCAAATAGTAGTAAAGAAAGTATAAATGTTTTAGATATTTTACAGCTTATAAATATCATAGTATTTTCTTCACTTTTTTTTTTTTTTTTTTTTTTTTTTTTTGGGGGGGGGGTTTTTTTTTTTTTTTTTTTTTTTTTATTAATATTTTTTTAATTTTTATTTTTTTTTTTTTTTTTTTTTTTTTTTTTATTATTTTTTGTTTTTTAAAAAAAAAAAAAATTTTTTTTTTTGAAAAAAAAAAAAATTAAAAAAAAAAAAAAAAAAAAAAGAAAAAAAAAAAAATTTTTTTTTTAAAAATTTTTTTTTTTTTTTTATAGTAGATTTTTTTTTTTTATTATATTTTATTTGTGCATGTTGTGTCATTCGGTACTCAGTGTTTGTTGTGCCTCTATTGTGACTTAGCAAACTTTCATGATTGTATAACTTTGCCGTGCAGAATGTGAGAATGAAAATAATAAGCAAAATTAAGGATTTGAAGAGATAATCCGGATAAGAACAAAAATATACATAACACACAACCAGATCCTAGAAGAAGTTCAGAAAGAATAAGAAAGTCTAGATAACACATATATTTATGTTTGTACGTAGAAGAACCCCCGACGCACACTTATCCCAAAAAAATTGGGTATTTCCTATATTTTACAAAATCTTTACTGTATCAAATAATATCTACTAATATATTAGTACTTACTGCAGAAATTTAGGTACTCTTATACACCGTTTAATTATTCGGTAAGAATTATCTGCCCTTTATGTACATTTTGGAAGGGGGCAAGCGGGTGGAATAATATTTCGTTAGAGTAAATTAGTTATTAGTTTTACGTTGAAACTGTGGTATGAGTAACTAAATAACTTCATTCGTCGAAGAAAAATCAAATGTTCATATGATATAGACAAAACCAGGCAAAGCAAAAAGAACAAATAAAGGAATACAAACAATTCTTGTTCAAATAATTCCTTTCCTGTTTTACAGTAGACTATTTTCATCTATGATATTTCATCTGTGCATGTCTGTGTCATTTCACGATACTCGGAAAGAGTGTCTTGTTGTGCCTCAGTATTGTGACATGTAGCAAACTTTCATGATTGTATGACTTTGCCTGGTGCCGAGTATGAAAATTGTGAGAATGAAAATAATAATGCAAAATTAAGGATTTGAAGAGTATAATCCGGATAAGAATCAAAATATTATACATTAACACACAACCAGATCCTAGTAAGAAGTTTCAGAAATGAATAAGAAAGTCTAGATAACACATATATTTTAATTGATTTGTACGTAAGAAGAATCCCTCCGACTGCACACTTATCCCACAAACATTGGGTAATTTCCTATATTTTACAAATATCTTTACTTGTATCAAATAATATCTACTAATATATTAGATAACTTACTGCAGAAATAATGATAGGTTCCGACTCTTATACCAGACAAAGCAGTTGTTCAATTATGGAAATGCTTTCTCTAAGTGTAGGCCTGCATGCAAAATCCGACTTACCTATATCACACAATTAGACCTAGTTATGTAATGATACCTAATCATAAGACACAAGACATATTTATGAATAAGCCACATATGAAAGGATGTATATACCTATTGCCTAAATGTCTTTGTGTGCCGTCGTGAAAAAAGTACCGTATGTATCAATCTATTTTCCTATGACTAAATGTCGATAAAAACCGGCTTGGATCTCGAGGATATAGCCAATATGAAAACAAATAATTTTGCTATTTCATGTATTGCAACAAATAAACAGTCAAAAATAACAAACAACAACAAAAATATCATTTATTTTATTCATATAATAGCAACGTATCATCCTATTTTCACCATAGACGCTACATGACTCCCGCAAAACACAAAAATGCACATCTGCCATTTCTCAATCGTTAGACTTCGCTGTGAGTAACAAGAGGCCCAAAAGGGCCAGTATCGCTTTACTGGTCTGTCTGACTGGATTGTTCTGAGTAAGTTTTGTGAAAATCTTTTGCAATGTTACAAAGGAAAAGCTAACAGAGTTCACTGTGACCTTGGTCCACTGACCCCAAAAACAGCCGATCATCTACTCAGTAAGACCAATCATCCTCTGACGTTTGAAGACTGTGGGTGATTCTCAAAGTTCGGGTCACTGTGACCTTGACCTTTGACCCACTGACCCCAAAAATAATAGGGATCATCTACTCAGTAAGACCAATCATCCTATGAAGTTTGAAGACTGTGGGTCAAATAGATCTCAGCGGAAAATATTTTCAAAGTTCGGGTCACTGTTACCTTGACCTTTGACCAACTAACCCAAAAATCGATAGCGATCATCTACATGTTACAGGGAACCTTCAGAGCAAGTTTGATGAAAGTTGAAAGAAAACTGTGACCCGTAGAGCGTTATAAGGAAAATGTAACGGAAGTCACTGTGACCTTGACCTTTGATCCACTGACCCCAAACCCAATAAGGGATCATCTACATGTTGCAGGGAACCTTCTGAGCAAGTTTGATGAAAGTTGAATGAATGTGACCTGTAGAGTCTCATCAAGGAATTTCTATCGGAGGTCACTTTGACCTTGACCTTTGACTCACTGACCCCAAAAGCTGTAGGGAACATCTACAAGTTGCAGGGATCCTTATCAGCAAGTTATATCAAAGTCAAATGAATATTGCGACCTGTAGCGCGTTATCAAGGAACAGTTTACGGGCAGACGGACGACGGACAAACCACCATAGCATAAGCTCCGCTGGTATTCGTTCAGTATAGTTAAAACGATATCTCGAATAGAATCGCATCTGTTGTATTTAAAGTTTTTGCCTAAATTGAACCGTGATGATTTTGTTAATCATTACCAAATTCGTCACGCATAAATTTCTCAAATTACAGCAGAACCAGTGCAGGTTGTGGATAACAATATCGCTATATCGTAATCGCTATCATTGTCAAGAGTGCAAGAGTGACTGGTGCCAGCATTTATTCAACGCTGTGAAACATCTGATATCATGTTAGTTAATTAATTTACTTACCGCCGACTGGAATACGATAATGTGTAACATGATGAGAGCAAATCATGCACCAAATGGTGTCAATAAAGTACTAAATTGATCGATCAAAGTTTAGCAAATATTGTGTTGTTTTTAATTTCAAGTACAGAAGTTCATTAGATTCAAATTAGTTAACAAAATGAAACGGTGACACGTGGCTTCAGTGCATATAATATTGAAAGTTACAATAAAAACTTGATCTGAATATGTACATGCTTTTGTGCGAAACTTGTTTTCATTTTATCTAAAGAACTAAGTGAAATTGTTTCATGTGTGGCATGTTTTCTGCGGTTGTGGACAATTAAATTCATAAAATAGGACAAAGAAAAATACGCGCACGAGACGAAACGCCAGATTGTATCCATCTTATTTGAAATAATTCACGCTTTACTAAATCAAAAGCATTCTTCTAAAACGCAGGTCTTACAAACCATTGATGTGCATCGAATTGTTAAATGAATTTTTGCTACAACAATTGATCACTTTTTACCACAAATTAAAGCAAAGATACGTTTGGAAGCGACAAAAAAGTTTGTCTTGTTACATTAATGGTCAAGTTCTTTTAAATCATGTACGCGTCATGCCCTTTGTCTGCTTACTAGTATTCGTCTTTCCGCATGGATCATGTTATATGCAATTGTGATTTTGGTTGGTTCGTGTGTGTTAAACCATTTCAAATCACGACCCCAAGGTCAAAATTGATCCTTTCTGTGATGCAATTGTTGACCTTGTATTATATTGAAATTTTTACCTGTAAGTGAAAGTGTATGTATTTCCTAGTATATAAAGCATGCAGGACAACAGTCGATTCAAATGAAAACAAAATGGCGACTAGTGGTAACCGGGCGGTGTCGCAGTTCGGAGATTCTGACTTTATTTACGACTTTGTGCGTTGTCCTTGTTCCAAAGATGGAAAAAATACGGAAGCAGAATATCAGTGTGTAGAATGCCGGACATACTTTTGTCAGAAATGTGTAGAATTTCATAATAAATTTCTCGCTTCACACATATTGCTAGACAAGAAGACGATGAGGTCTGGATTAAGCAAGCAACAACAATCAGATTAACCGTCAAATGGGTCAATACCATTTACAATTTGTGTTGAGCATCCGGGAGAGGTGATAAAGATATAATAAGCATGCAAGCCTCTGCAGTGGTAATCTTCTCAAAAATTGACAAAATTCTCTCTAACACATGGGGACAGCTGGTACATAATATAATTTTGTCGAATAAACAATAATGTACATCCACTTTCGTAATATTAAGAAAATTTACAGACGCGCAAAATGGATGATTTTTTTTCTTAAGGCTATATGAATATATTTTATTTTCGGCCTATCTAATGTACTCAATATTATAGTGTGATTGCATTAAATTGCATTTTCCTTCGAAAACTTAAGACGTTTTGCCCTAAGAAACAGACAAGATCCTTTTACAGGAGATTTCTTCCATCATGATGATATTCGAAAAGAAATTGTGCCTAAATAAAAATAAAAACCCAAATTTGGAACTGATACAACCGGGGGTGGGGGTGGGTTGGGTGCTTAATAATTCAGCGCTGGTTTTAGCATAGACTGGTAATCAGTCATTACATAAGCCTATCCTCTCATCATTAAATAGCTATCCAATTATTTTTACACGCAATCTCCATTAGCTCTACCAACAAAAATAGAAGATCTTACATTTCACAGAAAATCTACTCGAGGTTTTAATAAAATATTGCAAGACTAAACATAGTCGGGAAATTTAAGGTCGATTCAGGCTTGGGCAACAGTCCTTATGGCAAAGTTTATATTACGAAATGTTTAGGACAGACATATTGGTATGACATGTTTATATTTAATTCGGTGTTAATGCAAGAGTAATGTATTATGATATCATAAATTTACGAAAATGCTAACAGTTAAGTACTTAACACTTTTATCTTTATTGCATTGTCCATGTATTACTAAATAATAAAGATGGTTTTTCTACATGAAACCAGCAAGCATCAGTGTTTTTATCTTATAACTATGTTAACTATATGTCAAACATGTGTCACAAAACATATGTTTAACATGTGTTTATCAAAACATGTGTGAATCATATGTGGCGCATTTGCCTGTATAGTAGACTGAAGACTGATTCTGTGCATTGTTCACATTTTCAAGAAGATACAAACTGACAAAGTTGTTAAAATGTCACACACGTTTGGAAAATAAGAGCACACTGCTAATATTAATGACGCTGATATTCACGGTGCTTTCGGGAAGGGAAAACTAGATTTCTGCATGGTACTTTAATGAAAGATGAATATCCTTTATTTGATAATTCATTTTGATTTTAATTTATTCAATAATTTGGTTATTTGTAAGCAATATGTCGTCTGTTCAGACAAGATTATTGGAATGTGACGTGCTCTAATTTTGGCTCATAACAGACAGTTATTTCTGATAAGATAACGTCTTGAGATCCTTTGTTTTTCTTTTTTAGTAATTTGGTTAGGCTATGCTATGCATTTACTTTGCATCAATGAACAACTTGCAGCGTTTTTGGTTAAATTTCAACTGCATCGACCAGAAAGTTGAATTATATGTTCTAATGACAAGCAATCAGTCGTATGAAACCTATCAACCATCTATATAACGTTTTCATTACCAGATACACTATGACGGATCAAATTTCTATTGAAAATAACTCCCTTGGGTAAAACACATGAAATATGGCATGCACATAATATAAATTGGTAATGTACATATCATTTTACTCAGTTGGTTACAAAAATGTTGAAGTGGGCCTCGATAGCTCAGTGGTTAGGGCGTTCGCTTCCGGAACGGGGGTCCCGGGTTCGAATTCCAGCCCGAGCACGAGGTGTGTCCTTGGGCAAAGACACTGATGCCACACGTGTCTCAGTCCAACCAGCTTTAAATGGGTAGCAGTGATGAAAAAACTCGCTGCCTTTCTTTCGCGAGCGTGATGCCATCTCGAATGAGTCTTCGAGAGCGATTCAATAAGCTACGGAGCTTAATTTCTTTGTAATCGAACTCAAACAAATTCGTATAAATAAAAATAGAAAATGTATAAAGTATTTGTGCAACAGCAAGTCGGTCTACACATTTTAATTCCCTTGTTTGACATGCTTCAGTACATTGAGGAGGAAATAAAAAATTTGTACAAAGTGTACGAGCGAAAAACATTTTTTTATTACTCCCAGATGTACAGTTAGTTATGACACATAGATAATCAGTCATCGGAAATTAAGGTTTCTTGGAAAGATTTCCTGACATTCCGTCACTACAGGGCATTCTTTTCTGAGTATGCAATAAAAAATCTGAAAAAGCCTTTTACTTCGCATGGCGAGTTTAATGGTAATATGTCTGCAACATACATATTAATTACTTCAAGATCTGTTTTAGCCATGTGAAATATTTTTCCACGGCGTTTTACTTAAATAACTAAATGTTCTGTTTTCATAGCATGCTACGAAATGGTCATATCAATGATCACGAGCATATCAAATATCTATGCAGTGTTCGTGTAAGCCATTATATGGAAAACATCAGTGGAAAATTTAAAGTCTATCAAATATCTAGACACCTTTACTATGCTCAAAGAGCCTTACGAATAATGCCGGTTCCATCAACAATAGTGATAGCGACTGAGTGATACTTAGAGTCTTTTGATTAAAAGTACTGCAACAGTTTTTGTTAATTTTGAGGAAAGTATATATCTTATGCTAAGGGCAAACAGCATCAGAAATTTTGATAAACTTCACACAAAATGCTTGTAGAAGCATGAATTTCACAAAAGTGTTCCATTCTCCATACAATATTGACATCAATTCATTATTTAAAAGGGTGGGCCAATTGGTAACATGTCTGGTAACACAAAACAGTATAACAACGATTCCCCTATGATATTTCTTTCCTTCAACACGGGGAATAAAAGGTAGTTTATAAAGTTTATGTCGCAAGCGTGTAGAAACACAACAATCAGGCCCGGCTCAATAGCAATGATAGTCTTGCTCTACATCCAGTCCGAGCTCCACTTCTAACTCCAGACCCACAGTCCGGTCCAGCTCTAAAGCCTGGTCCAGCTCCATATCCCGATCCAGCTCCGCCCCCATCAGCTTACAAACACAGTATATCTATTTGTAATATATTCTTTCTTTGTAAAATCTGTTTGATAAGCCACTATGCTACCCACACACGTTGTCATTGTGTTACTTAATTTAATTATGTTCTCTTATGCAACATTAAAGCAGTGATAATGATTGAGCTCGACAAGAGCAATTGCATCAGAGTGCAAACCACGAGCTGTCCAATACATTATTGCGTATAATAAGTGAAATGCGACTCCCAGGCGAGATATTAAATTGATCAAACTGTTTAATATACACAAAACTGATAAATTTACGGTCTGGGACACGTTTTTCGTTTTTTGCTTTCCTAAATTATTGATATATCAACATAAATTTTGTAAAAACTACGATTCGATACAAATAACGTTGACATGTCCCCTGATTGTTGGATTCAAAATTAAATCAAGATTCCGATTAAGTAAGTTGGAAATGTACAATAAGGACATGTAAGAGCACTTCATTGTGCTAAAAATAAAGATCAGTAGCTATGGACTAAATACGTTTAGCAAGTCATATCTGCATTATAGTTTATTACTTTACCACAGTAAGTACCGAAGTGAACGATCAAGACATGCCTGCCAAACTATTGTTAATAACAACTTTCAATATTAACGTGAAATTTACAATCGAATTAAAAGTGTACTACAGTAGCCAAGTATGCATCGTTACAATATAATTGATATATTTGTTTGATGTGAATAAAAAAAAATTCGCTCAGTAATACGTAAACTAAAATAATTCTACGTGATAACAGAAAATTGCAATTAATAATATTAATTGCAATTTATTTAATTCATTACTACATACATCAACTTTTACTATATCGTGCTGTGTTTGTGTTGGCATGTAAAAGTATCAATTCAGCTTTAACTTTAGTATTGGAATTTAAGCTGTACCATGCAATACCTGACGAACTCTTTCCTGATTTCTGATGATCTATTTCATCGCTTGCAAACTACTGAGCGGCAGCTACAGATGCTTGTTACTTTATGGTGGTAATTTATTCCTAGCGGACTTGGAGCACACTTAATCAATACTTCATCATACTTAGACATTTACATAAAATTCAACATTTGTTTAAATAAACGATTATAAAAGCATTGGTACGGAATAGCTAACCGACTGTGCTAGTGAAAGTACAATGAGAAAATAATTCTGGAAGCCTTGTTGCTTTATTACAAATAAAACTGTGTTCAAAATTGATCACTGGGTCAAAATTTAATATAAAGAAAATGGAATACAAAGAAGGAGAAAACGAAACAGTTGTTTTGGCTAAAAATGCAACAAACGGGACGGATCCGAAGCCGCCTACAACACCGGATCCAATGATGTTTATAAACTTCAAGGTAATAGTTACTTTGTATTTTTGTTCTAAACGCTAAAATACTTGATGCATATTTTATAGATACAAATGGTAAGATATTAAACAAGAATAAACAAGAAATATCCGAGAAAACCCTTTTCAAACAATTTTTGTTATATTCTAGGCAAAGTTTGAGAAACTAAAGACTTCCAAAACTTAGACTTTATTCTCCATTTTATACAAAATCCATCAAAGGCATACAGGTAAAATATTTGAGAAATTGTTTGCAATGAAGCGGAAAATACATGAAGCATGTGGTTTTCCTTTAAAAATAAACAGAAATTTGTTATATGTAAATATAGTATAGCAGCATAAGTTTTATTTCATTTTACTTTTTCTTCGTTTTTTTTCTTAGTTAAAAGAATATATATATTTACATTATTTGCAAAATTAGGCTTTTCTTGAAAGCGTTTTCAAGGTTAATGTGAGAATCAACTTTGCGTTAAAAATTTTGAATCACTTATGCTGCATTAATACAGGAAACAAATTCTGACGGAAAACTGTTAAAACGAAATTAATTTAATTAAGAAAAACACTAAATGCATATTTCGAGAAAATAATGATTTCTTAGATTAATATACTTAGATGTGGTAAGGATATATGCATCAAAGCGTCACGAATTTAGAAAAAAAGCCGCGATACTGCTAATTTTCTCGATAACGAGTGTAGACTTTTATGAGCTCTTGATTTGACAAAGATAATGTATCAAAGCGGCAAAGGGTACGAAACATAGTTTCAGCTGTACGGAAATTGTAACTGTTTTACAATTTCATTGCAAAAATCATTTTATATCAGTGAGCCATATGAATTTGTCTGATAGGACATGTACCGAG
>JAFMSR010002175.1:0-24920 GCA_022818135.1 Saxidomus purpurata | reverse complement strand
GATTCCATGCATCTCGGGTCTGTTTTACACTTTTTATCGTTGAATCATCTACATTCAACTTGCATTACTTTTACACGCATCGATGTCTGAAACAGCCGGCTAGCTACGGTCATGTAGGACAGAAGTGAGCATTCCGTAAGAGTATTCGTTTCTCCAAAAGTTGCGAATAACTATGTAAAATACACGAATCTGTTATACTCACTTGGGTTTTGTTAAATCAGCCATTTTTTGTTGGAGCCGTCGGATTAGTATCGCTAAATTGGAGCCCACGCGTTTTGCCGATACACGGTGTATAGGGATTATTATTATTATTCCATATTTCATACTCATCTACGGGCATTCTTTTGCATGGCAGTTACGGCTATCAAAGACCTTTTTTTTTTGTAACGGTGTTTTTGACCTTGACCCCGAAACACAATCTCACAAAATGTTTTCGTAAGTAATTACTAGACACTAAGTTTGGTCACAGTAATTCAGCTGCAACTAAAGATATTGTATTTTTTTCCATTTTTCTATATTTAAGATAAAAATCCTTGACCTTGACCCTATGAGCTCAAACACAATCCAAAAAAGTATTTATTTACATGTTTACACACTTAATAATTTAGTTACATTATCTCAAGTGTAACTAAAGATACCGTGACCTTGACATTGACTACACAAGCCCCAAAACTCATTATAATTAATTTAACTTTTATGGTACTTTTTAATATGGTCAGTATTTCTAAAGTGGGGGTAGGGCAACCAAAACGGAAAGGAATAATTTTTAATTAAACGGTGAAAGTCTTAAATTTTGCACCACTAGTCGGTTAACAGTGTAGAACATATAAATGCTAGTTTAATGTGTTTTGGAATAGTGTCCATTAGACCCCCACTACCTTAAATACTACCTACAAACAAAAGTCGGTTACATTATGTCAACTATAACTCAAGATATTGAATATATAACGGTTTTCCTATTTTAGTTTCAGTGACCTTGACCTCAGGAGCCTCAAAACACAATCTAATTAAAGATATTCATAAATATTTCCTATACACAAAGTTTGGTTGCATTAATTTTATTGTTACAAAATTATTGTGTGTGTGAAACTTTCAAAGTTTAGACGGGGCAATAATCCAGTAAAAATACGTGACAGGTTTAGGTATCTTTTAAAACTCCCCCCCCCACCCCTCCACAAAAAAAAGACTCAATAACAGGTAAATTATCCATTAATTGTATGTGAAACATTTGAAATCAATCTAACAAAAAATGAAGAAGCTATGCCCCATTCTCAAAATCCACCAACGACGCCGACGACCACAACGACGACGACAATCAAATGACGACAATAGCTCGTCATTTTCTTAAAAGTCTAAAGTGATCAAGAAAAACACCTACATCTTCATACGACCATCTTGGCACTAATGCGAATGCTGTTTCAAAGACCGCAAATGAATTAGGTACTATCAGCGATATTTAACTCATTATTTTCCAGGTAGCGATATCGTATATCTTTCCAACATCAAATTAGGTTCGTAAAATACTCATTAGAATTATAATCATACGAAGAATCCTCGTTTTCTTGTCTCATTTTAGTCTGTGATGTGCAGAGATGTGCCGATTTTGACCAAAAAAATATAATAATTTCAGTTGGTGTTTTCTTTACTTCTTGCATTTTGCTGTATCTTTTATTTCTTTTAAATATTTCTATATTTTGTTCTTTCTCGCATTTAGCGTATAAATTTGAAATTATATAAATCACTACACTTCGTCCAAAAACATTTGATTTAGTCATATGTGACAAATATAGGGTGCTCCTTTCCTAAAGGTCAACTGAAATATGTTTGTGTATGTAACAAAAGATTGAAACAAAAAGTTCAATGAGTTTAAAATGGTGAAGCTTGATGAAGTAAGATTAAAAACGACAAGTAATGGATCCCGAAAGTTTTCTTCTCAGAAAGAATCTAGTCCCATCACTACGTTTATAAGTGTGTTTGCAAAAATTCCTCGACCATTTCAAAACTTGTCGATGAGACTACCCTAAATAAATTAAAACATATAAATTGTCTGATGCCTCTATATTTCACAGTACATTCACACTTTGTTTTGTATACAGACGAGCCATTTGCGTTAATTCATGTGTGAAGAACAAGTGCTGTCAGATCACTATCAATTAGAGAACCTTCTCGCTTATGCAATTGACTTTGAATTCGTATATATCTCCTAAAGGCGTATAAAACCAACATTATACTGAAAGGTTTATACCGTTACTCCTTCATTAAATCGTTGCCGCCAATATTGTTAAAATATTGCATGGAAACCAAGTATAAGTATCACACGCTGCTGCAATCAGGTCCCCAGAGAAGAAATTGATAGTTGTATAAAAGATGATAACTGCTTTTATTGAGATATTTCAAGCAAAAATCGCGTTAATATTGAATAAATACAAATGTATCATGGAAGTTATATAATAACGTATACACTTAACAATAAATGGAAATTACAACTAAATATCAATACTTTATAAGCGTTTAATTCCCCTATGTGCAGACCTGTTCAAATTTCAATGTGTAATCAACTATTCTGACGGTACTGAACACATATCATATTTGTATCTAAATGTTCAGTATTTCTTGTGTCCATTTAGAAAATGTAGTACTCACGTGATAATAACAAAGTAAAACCTTTCCAGTCAAATAGCATTTGATAATTTGAAATACGATCTGATACTGTAGTTTTGACATTTATGATCAAAGTGATGACGTCATTGAAATGATTAGGACTGTATTGCATAGTTCCATACGAAAGCTGCCACTGTTTCAAACAGTTGAAATTTTGCTTGATGGTAAATGTAGCTTTCTGTTTAGATTATTTTCCGATGCTTAATTCGTATTGAATATCAGAAGTAAAGGAAAAAGAGGGTGTATGCGAAACTTTTAGTTTTAATATTAACATTATCTTTGCAACTTTGTTAGTTTTATGCCGATATTTCATCTCTGTATTACATCTCTTTTTTTTGCATTGTAATTTCGAAATTTAAAAGAGAAAAACACATTTCCGAGACACTTAACTTTCAGTTTTTGAAATGTTCTGGTCTATATACAATGTATCTAATGGCTTTATCCTAGATAATAAATCATTTTTCATTTTTCGGTATGTCAAGATAATGATTGCCAAACTTGTCATCGTTTCTCACTTAGGATCATTTTCATGGGAAATATCTTTTTTTCTAATCCCTAAAGTGTATAAAATTACGTTACTTTTGACAGCATCTTTTCTTAAAGAAATATAAATATGCCTTACGAATATAAGATTCTCAAAACCTGAATCGGGTAGAAGAAAAATGGAGATTTTCCCATTATTCCCAATAGAAATAATTATGCAGGGTCATGAATTTTAGTTATAACTTTGATATATTAATTTCAAACTGAGTATTTATCAATGCTAAACGTCTTTTAAAGTGTAATATGTCTTACAATATTCGCCTAGATTGATATTACCCGAGCCGTTATACTTGCCATCTATTTACGGGTCGTTGACCAATCAAACAGCTGGTCATTTCTTGGAAAGGCAATAAAAGTCTTTATAAACGTCGTTCAAATACCTAAAGAAATGAAACCAGACAAAATCTTTTAATTTCCTTTGTCGCAAATGATATTAATTTCATTATTACGTATAAATTTACGAACGTTTGCCACTTTGTATGGTTAGTTTACATTCTATAAATATTGATGTGAAAGTTACACGTAAATTTATCGTGGTTCTGACAAAACCGATCGAATAAGAAACACATTCGAATAAGAATCACAATAATTAGTTATCTACGGAAACCTTTCATATTTATAAACACTATTCACACAATTTGAGAGCTTCGCTTTCTAAATCTATTGTGGAATCACAACATCTTTCATGAACGATTTATATGCAGTGCATTTGTGCTAAGGCACTGTGGTGGAAATTTTCTAACAGGTTGTACCGATTTAAATGTTCTGTAAAGAAAGAGGTGACAGCTCATTTAGGCCATTACTGTTTGACTTTCACGTATAGAAAATGAATAGTTAGGTACAGCTATATAAGAAAAGGGTTTTCAAACAAGTGTAAATGTAGTTTTGTCAAAGTAAACGTTCACTGAAATATATACTACAAAACATTTGCTATTGATCACTGCATAATACTACAGATATAACATTTATAGCTAATTATTGAAACAGAATTATTAGAAATATTGATGGACAAGTAATACCTTGAATCTAGTGCAATGCACCAGAAGTTCATTGTGAAACAAAAGTTACAAAATAGCATCAACATGTGATTTGCTTATAAAAGCTGTGGTTAAAAAGACATTGTTGCCATGTTTTATTTCAATCTCTTTTCTGTCATAATGTGTATTCTTAGAAGATAGAAATGTACAGACCAAGTTACCGTTCGTAGTGGAAGATAAGTGTACATGTAGTAGTTGCAATGTTGGATGTGGATGAGCTTGCTATTATGTTATACTTACTTAAAGTACTGACATACTCAGAAACATTCATCAGGTCAGCTGCTTCCTTCGCTGCAAAATTTCATCACATCTGATCAGCTATGAAACTTACATCAGAAGAAAATCTGGGGATCCTTTACAAATTTTGAGTAGTTTGATTTATTTTGTAAACAAAATATATTTTCTATTATTTGCTGAAGAAACACATTTTGTTTATATAGTTATTAAAGATCGGACATTCCAAAACTTACTGTCGTAAATTAGTTTCAAGGTCATAAAATGTCTAAATTGTTGCAATGCTTACCTCTTGGTCCAGAAGCATGCTGACTAGAAAATGTTAGGTAAACCTTTAATCTGGACATACTGACACACTCATGTCAAGTTGTATAAGCATGATGTTTCATATCATTGAATGCTTATCAGACCCATACAACAATTACAAGTCAAATTTTGAATGTCTTACAACTAATGGCGGACTACAGTTGGCTTTGTTACAAAATTTATACGTATTCTACATGCAAAGGTTGCTATTTCGTGTAAAGGGGGCACATCTTATCTACTTGTATCTACAAATACAATTGATAAATATTTCGTGCTGTTCAAAATTGTGTTACAGTGTACCTTGATGATCTACCTGTATCTACAAATACAATGATAAAATTTCGGCCGTTTAAAATTGTGTTACAGTGTACCTTGATCTGATCTACCTGTATCTACAAATACAATTGATAAATATTTCGTGCCGTTCAAAATTGTGTTACAGTGTACCTTGATGATCTACCTGTATATCTACAAATACAATTGATAAACATTTTCGTGCCGTTCAAAATTGTTTTACCTTGTCTTGATCGTCTACCAGTTCTTAAAATTGATATACATTTTGTGTTTTCCTTCCTTGTGTTTCCTGCACAATATTGGCACCACTGCAAAGTTAGGTTAAATTAGAGACGAGAGATAAGCACATGATCTTTGATTTCCGGAATGAGAAAATCTAAAAAAAGGTATAACGCGACATAAGGAACAACATTTCACTTTTTTCTTTCCCTCAACATACGGCAGTAGATAACCACAATCACACAAAGAAATATAATAATTTCGTTAATGAGCTATCAAAACTGATATTTGCTTAGGCACGTTTTCAATCTATGCATACTAGATGTGAGGATTAAAGAGTTATTCTTTATGCGATTTTTTGTATATAAAACGACCATAATATCGTCATTACATAATCTTTCAGATAACAAGCATTCACTCCTGTGCATCTTTATATTGTGTAAATATTGGCATGACAGCACGCACAAGTCATAATGATCTAAAGGCTTTACCACTGTCAGAAATGATAACAAAGCTTTTGCAGAAATAGAATTAATTTGGCAGACAAACACACACCTTTGATATTCACGGAACAGATGTTACAGCTAAAACTCTTAAAAACGCAATTCAATAAATTTGCTTTAATTAAATAGTGTAAAGTTTCGTATGGCAAATGACATTTCCCAAAGATGATTGAATGAAATTTTCGTTGATCAAAATTATATCGGGATGTTACTATTTTTAAATTACGCCATTAGCTTTATTATTTAAAGGAAAAAATAGTATATCTACAAAAATCAATTCTTTTTCTACTCCGGTACAAATCTCAACAACCCTAAGACATAAACTTATTTGTGATAAAGTTATTTAAGAAATAGACCATCAAGAATGTGAAATTGATTGATACATTTAATCATTTCTATTGAATTATCTGTCTACCGCAAACAGCAAATTGTAACATTTTAAAATTACAATCTGATAGCATTGATTTGCTAACCATTCACTGGGGTTGACTGCATGGTTATTTTGTGGGTATATATAATAGAAAAGACAAACAGCTCTTCTTTGTCAGTCGAAATAGATTGAGGGTCATTCGTAATGTCAAAACAATGATCAGTTGTCTTTCTGATACTGATTAGATGACACTTTCCATTTGCTGTGACGACCAGACGATTTAAAGCGGCAGCACCCAAACATACCGTCGAACATACGTTAGTTAATTTTATTATGTTTATGCCACATAACAGTAAATGAATAAGAATAAAACGTTATATTAAGCAGTAAATATATTTCACTCATTTTTTCGTCTCTAATATGAAAACATTCGCTGCCAAATAAAGAATATTGATGGTATGGTTGACACTTTTGTAGCGCTACTCTTCATTGCAGCAGACCAGTTAGTGTTACATTTCCTTTCCATTAGCGTTATATTGCGGATGTCATTCCAGTTTATATTAAAGACATATCTTATGAATATAGAGAAGTTATTGTCTGTTACAACAAAGGTTATAGTTACTTTGCCGATAGTTGTGTACCTTTTTGTTACCTTATGTTGCTGAAAATAAAACAGTTGCGAGTATTACAATTCATGTATACAAGTGAATACCAAATTTGTAAAACACAATCAAAATCGACATGGCATTAGAAGTGTTTTGGAATAATTATGTCAATTATTTTTGTAATCTTAAATTTAAAAAAAAGTTTTTGTATGTGTTGAAATGTGTGTGGAAATAAATATCGATTCGATAAAATTATAAACCGGTAATTATTTTTGAGGATACAGTGTTTCAGTAACATATTTGTCCTACCAAACAAATGTATAACTGTATCTGACCCATGATGCAGTAAAACATAAAACAGTTATATCATTTTCATTCTCTCGAACCAACATACCGTTTTGCCAAGTATTTTTTAATTTTCTGTCTATCTTTAAGTGATTAGACTTACTGTGGCTACGAAGGTCACCTCACCTTGTACACCTTTTTGTATACCTTGATGTTTTAATATATCAAAGAGAACTGGTTGCTTCAATGCCATGGTTTGCTTTCATCAAGATCTAGACGCATATATATTAATGTTAAACAAGCACAAAAAAAACAACATATTGCATACGCATTGTCATCTTAAGCCCTAACTCACCACATCTCTAAAAGTAGCAGATCATTTCTCTTTTTTATGTAAGACTTTTGCACTTGTTTTCGATAAACTTAATACCCTGGTCGCATTAACGCTACGAGCCCCGTACGAGTAAGTTTTCAGTCGAAATTTTGCAATATCGCACGGAGTCCGTACGAACATCGTTGACTCTTGCGAGCATCGTACGGATTTTTTGAACTCGTAGAGGACTCGGGGACTCGGTGAGAATGTTTCACCGAGCTCCCGAGCTGTCGCAGAGCTCGTAGAAATTTTCGAAGTCGTGAGCAGTTCGCAAGGGCCCCGTACGGGCACCGCAATGGCCCCGGCATAGCTCGTACGGACATCGCACGATGTACGTGCGGATTTGGAACACCGCGAATCCCGTAAGAGCTTGCCGGTGCACGCACGACTATCGCAGGGTGGTCGCACGGTCAACGTACGATGTCCGAACGATACTACGGACACCAGGCGGGGAACTTGCAATGTCCGTACGGGGCCCGCAGGGCCTTACGTTCGCCGTACGGACTCCGTACGACATCCTTGAAGATTGAAGATGGTATAAAACCAGGATGGTGGGGAAACCGTGGGGGACGGTATGAACACACGTGCATCGCACGAGGTACGTCCGAGCTCCTTGTGAGCACCGCACGACTTGTCTGCGCTGTCCGTACGATTGCATCCTCCAAAAGATCGTACGGGGCCCGTAGGCATGTGACCAGAAGCTACGAGTGTACGGAGACCGTACAGATTTTAAAGTTGGTGGAATCGTGCGATTTTATAAATCGTACGGACACCGTATGGATATGTGACCTGAGCATAACGCTGATGTTTCTCTATGTTGTCATCAACTATTCTCTACGAAATCGCCTCTTATTTAGAAAGGCGCCACTTTTGAATATAAGTAAAATTTTCGCCACTATTGTACATGAATATAGCAATCCGGGGTCAAATCGAAAAGAAAAAAAGCGGCATTTTTAATTATTTCCCTTAAGTCATCTAGATATTATTTACCTTAATGCCAACATTAACGTAAACTGTTGAACAGACAAAATCAAAACAATAACAAGAGCTGTCACATGACAGCACGCTCGACTATTCGAAAGCGGGAAAAGGGGTTTGTCTAAGAACAGGAGATGTGAATGTCATAAGAATTAAGGTCAAAAGATATGAAACTTGTTCAAAGACCTTTGTAAAGACATTGCATTCAAGGCCTTACTCTGGATTTTGCAAGCCAACTGGAGGGAGGATGGGGGATAATTCAAAGAAATACATGACCTTGTATATTGATCATGAAAATTGAACTTTTCAAAATTGATATGTATAGAATTAAAAAGCAGACCGCTTCATGCTGCATAATTATCTAGACATTTCAAAAAAGAAAGCCATTTTGAGTATTTCCATTTTAGTCTGGAAAACGGACAAAATTCTAAGTTAAAAAGGGCATAAATAGTCAAAAATCAAAAACATTGGTGAAGAGTTGACAGAAATACGTTCGATAGATTCTATCTTTAACAAAACATTCAAAGTTAAAAAGGGACACAAATCTATCAAAAATCAAAACAGAGTTATGGGGATTGTTTCCTCAGGTGTAGATGTGATGGTAAACATAATTTTGAGTTTCAAGTCAATACCTTATATAGTATTCAAGATATTTGAATTTACCAAAAAAAACCAAAACTTCTAAGTAAAAAGGGGCAAAATCTGTCAAAAATCAAAACAGAGTTATGGGAATTGTTTCCTCAGGTGTATAATGTTGATGGTAGACACATACTTTGAGTTTCAAGTCAATACCTTATATAGTATTCAAGATATTTGAATTTACAAACAAAAAAAACCAAAACTTCTAAGTTAAAAAGGGGCATAAATCTGTCAAAAACAAAACAGAGTTATGGGAATTGTTTCCTCAGGTGTTATGTTGATGGTAGACACATACTTTGAGTTTCAAGTCAATACCTTTGATAGTATTCAAGATATTTGAATTAAAAAAACTGTAACCAAAAATTCAAAAGGTAAAAAGGGGCATCAATCTGTCAAAAATCAAAACAGAGTTATGGGGATTGTTTCCTCAGGTGAAGAGTTGATGGTAGACACATACTTTGAGTTTCAAGTCAATACCTTTGATAGTATTCAAGATATTTGAATTTATAAAAAACTTTAACCAAAAATTCTAAGTTAAAAAGGGGCATAAATCTGTCAAAAATCAAAACAGAGTTATGGGGATTGTTTCCTCAGGTGAAGATGTTGATGGTAAACATGATGTTTGAGTTTCAAGTCAATACCTTTGATAGATTCAAGATATTTGACTTTATGAAAAACTTTAACCAACGCAGACGCCGACGCCGACGCCGACACCGACGCCGACGCCGACGCTGGGGCGAGTGCAATAGTCTCCTTATTCTTCGAATAGTCGAGCTAAAAATGATATCATAACAGCTACTCCCCAACGCAGTACAAAATATTGTTTCCCCCGAATGAGGCCTTAAACAACTGCAGAATTTGATAATGTCTAGAACAGCACTACCTACAGAAACTGTATCTGATTAACAGAGTGATGTGATCACTTCCAAATGACCATTAAAAGCTTCCTGTCTAATATTCGAAGAAGTTTATTGAAGCGCTTTAATTACTGTTCCGAGAAGTGCATCAATTCCTCCTAACTAATGTTGCTTCCTCGATAATACTCTTAAACATATATTTCCTTATAGTCTCTCTGGAAGCCGTAAAAAGTATATCATTATGATTGGAGAAGCAGGAAACTAAAAGCTTTCTGACTCTATAACTACAGTTGTTCTGGTGTCTCAATTACAAACTTTTATCAAGCTTTATCTGTTGGCCTAAATTATCCCATGATCGCAGCACACGCTTTTAAAACTATAGACAGGTTAGACCAAATCAGGTTATGTCCTAGAGCACGGCACCCAACGCAACTTTGCCCTTCCATCGATAATGATGTAAATGAGTACCAATCGAGGAAGCCGGCAATCAATCAAGTTTATTGGTAAGCGATTGGTCCAGATATTTGTTCGAACTCTAGAGCGATTAATCTATTTTAAGATAACCAGTATAAAACTACATGAAACAAAAAACAAAATTATTTGAAAAAATATCAAGAGGTTTTGAAAAATTAGTATTCAAAATAAGATAATTGGAAGTGACATTGCAAAGTTCTACAATGACCGTGTCCATCTTTCTATTTAGGCAGTGGCATTACTTTGTTCAAAGAGATGTTCGTGGAAAACTGAATCCCTGAATAACACGTGCAGCATGTTCATTATATTCACACTTTAGTCGCATACCGCCGGCATGATAGGAGTTCAACAGGCGTTTGCTGAATTATGTATTTGATGTCTCGTTATTGCACGAGCGTCATCGTAGAAACTGATATATATCAACTTTTGGGTTAGGTTATAAATAGCAAACACATAATGGCGATGCAGTGCCACAGAAATCATTATTGCAGACATGTGTGTTGTCTGCACAAAAACTATAAATTATTTATACAGGCTATATTAAGGTTACAAAGATGTAGCCTGGTCACCAGGCTCTGATCTATCTAATATATACGAGTGCCCTTTGTATATAACTTACAGGCAGAGTGCCCCTTGTACATAGTTTTTTGCAATTACTTATAACACAGAACACACGTAAACGTCTCGAAGCACAAGTTTCTCTATTGTAAGAAATGACAGCAACTGCCGAAGAAAAAGCAATTTGAAAAACGAGTAAGGAATTTTGATATTCATTCCAGACGTGATTGCCCTAACAAATTTTGCAGAATTCTAATGCAAAGAATGAATTTAGTCAGACTGTATTAATTTATACCCGTCTACAAACAACAGTCTGATTATGAATTCATAATTGCAACTTTCACAAACCTTATAACGTCAATCTTAATTTCCTTTCGAAAATCTAGAGACATAACATCCTCTTGTTATTCAAGCAAACATCAAAGTTCAAAAGAAATATGTTCATCGATGAAAGAAAACAAGATATAATTAACTCCTTTCGCTAGAATGATTTCTATCAGTAAAATCTCAAAAGCATTGCTAAATCAATACCATGCATCTAATTTCTGACTTTCATTTACATGTGCCTTATTCTATTTAACATTTTAGTTACATTGATTTCTATTACAACTTTTTTTGTAGCCGAACATGTTTCGGATAAAACAATCCGTGTATGAAATTTGCTTTTAAAGTATTAACTTATTTTAATCTCGGGGTTTTATTGTTCGCATCAGTACAAGTGTTGATGCTTTAAAATGTATGTAACAAAAGCAGAAGATATTCTTCAATCTCTACCGTAACGGTGTTTTACTGCTAAAATGATCCATGGAATTTAAATTTCACAGCAATAGAAAGACATCGGTTGTCTTTGGGTAAATAAAAAGGTCGAGAGTAATGTCTGCTTTCATAGTGGAGGACTTTAACCTAGATATCGCTTATTTTCTAAACTTTCTATTTGGACTGTTCCATTCATTGTTCATCGTTGTTCTTACTGAAAACTTTCTTACTGAACAGCCGACATTCAATATATATTATATCGAGTGGCGACGACAGCGTGGGCCCTGAAATTACGCTGGCTGCACCGGATTGTGCATGATCTGTATTGGTCACAAATGCATAATCTCTTGCAACAAAAGTAAGCTGTATGCTGAAATACTAGTAATAATCATAAAATTTAAGCGGTTCTTATGGGACATCGTGTCTTAATTTCTGTCAGAAATTATTGCTCATTTTCCAATAAACCGTGACGTAACTGGTGTAAAAAGGCGAGAGCATTTTCCTGGTTAGATCAAGATACCTGCTACAGCAAGAAATGACACAGTCTGTACAGCCTTCGAGTTAATTAGTTTACTTGTTGTGGAGAAGAAATGTAATGAATTTATTTAAAGCAGTTTGGTTTGGTTGTGTGGTGTTTGACAGAACCGATGATCAAAAATCATGTATCATTCATTTTTTCCATTTTATATGGTCATTATAATAGAGGATAAGAAAAACGAACACTTAATGAAAAATATACAAGCACGTCGGACACACATTCAAAGTAGAATTATGACTGTGGAAAAACAAGTCATCAGTGTATTTTAGCGGTTATTTAAGGGAAAAGAATATTTCAAGAATATCTTGTTGTTTACTAATTTATTTATTCTCGATCGCGAAACAAGTTCTTACAACTTAGACTAATCGCTCTCGAGACTCATTCCAGATGGAATCAACCTCGAAGGAGAGAGGCAATGTGGAATTATATGTGTCTTGCCTAAGGACACTACCGACATGGATATGGCAGGGATCTAACCCGGCGAACGCGGTACCAGTGCGCCACGGCGGCTCCAGGAGAATATCTTGTATATGTATCTTGCCTAAGGACACTACCGACATGGATATGGCAGGGATCGAACCCGGAGCCCTTCGATCCTGAGGCGAACGCGGTACCAGTGCGCCACGGCGGCTCCACGAGAATATCTTGTACAATCATGTTTAAAGACATGAAATGATCAAAGGCCTGGAAGAGATGATTTGGCTACTTTGTTACTGAAAAACACGTTCATTTATTCCAATATGGTGACAATCGTCCAGTAGATCTCCTGGCTCAATACAAACAACATCAGGCCCTGTATCAAACGGTTGAATGTGACCTTAATTTGTCACTTCGATAGAAGTCATCTACCGGTTTTCAGCAACCTCCCAATAAACCTTAATGATACAACAGTGTCGTTCTAAAATGTGAACTGTTCAAAGTCACCATGATCCTTGACAAAAATATGAATAAATACAATGATTGTACTTACTAGACTAAGCTTTCTTTTGTCGGCACAGGGTCATTAAGACCTTGACCTTTGACCTAAAGGCATACATTCAACCACTAATCATGATCAATCTCTCTGCCATGCTTTGTATCTGACCGAAAACTAGTAAGTCTATGTTCTATTTACTATTTGTAAATGCAATATGAATGTTTCACTATATGGACCAAATGACCTTCTGGTTGAAATAAATAAATCCTGAATCTTGTACATGAATAAACCGATGAACAAATGTCCATGGACATTTCTGAAAACACATTTCGCCCTTTTTGCAAACAGGTTTTTAGTGGAAATTAATTCATCGTGAATTTTAGCCAGTTTACAGTATAGCTAAGACAAGTCTAACTGAATACTGGAAAACTATCTGGTGATATATATAGTCGGTTCCATTGGCGTTTGATGTACAATTATCGCACATTTGGCTAATTACATATGATATACAGTCATAGTTTTAACGTAACTTTCAAAATAATAAAGTCTAAACGTATAATTCCGAGTTCTACCATGTGTCCTTTGAGAATAAAAGGCTTACAGGTAAATTAATTCCCCTTCATGATCATTCTGTCAGCGTGGTTCTTTGAATTGCATGTCAAGCGATAAAAAACGGTATATAAAACGGTAAAGATGAAAAACATATTACCGACTGTTCTAATGCCTAAATGACAGGGAATTTGTTGTTTTTAACAAATAAGAAACGTTCACACTATTTCATTATTCTAAGTCCGAACATCCCTTAGGCGAATGAATGGCACTGTCCTAATTGATACTTCCGGTATGGACAATTCAATTTTAAAAAAAAACTCAAAAAGGAGCTGGTTAAACAGTCACAGTAATAACCTATTCGAAATGTACTGTATGACCGTTTGAGTTAAGTTTTTGAGAAAGTACCAGTGCTTTATCTGCCATGATAAGACTCACCATTTCGATCTGAATCAGAACCGAGAAGTTTCAAGTGCCTTTGGAAACAATACAAAGAGATTTCTCTGTGAATGCCAATACATAACATCCCGTAAATTACTATCAATTACATTAAAAGTGAACATGAAAAATAAATGAATAGAATCTATAAACATCAGGACTATATTTCTGAAATTTAACTGAATTAAAACTTAAATTGATAAGATACTTGACTGCGCAATTTATTTCTGGAATAATATTTGCACGTAAGCGATCGTTTACAAATAACTATAAGTAATCATGATAGTAAATGAAGCAAAAAGTAAGTAATGGAACGAAAACATAATAACCACTCGGTTATACACGAAGGTGTAGTCATTAACTCTCGTGATTACAATACCAGTCCCATCTGTCTCCAAGGTAATTTTGTTTTTTGCTTCAAAGAAATTGGAATTCTCGTCAGTATTCTGTAAGATATAATGTTGTTTTCTGTTGTTTTTTTTTTAAATTTCACAATTTCCACAAAATAAAAAACATATGACATTATTTATGCCCAAAACTATGGCTATCTTTTGACAATTCTGACATATTTGAAACTATCTTTTGATATTCTAGACATTTAAATCAACAGAGAAAGGAGTTTTACACGTAAGATATGGCATATCTGTTTGAAAAATAACGATAAAGTCAAGGAACTCCAACTGATAACTGATAGAACCCTTGTGCGATTAAAATATTTATTCCCGCCAAAAACTGAACTACGATATCTTAGAAGAAATACGACGTTAACGTGATCTGCAATATTAACTTCACCACAGACTAGTCTTTCTTGCATACCAGATGGGGATATCTGCAGTTTTTACCAGTGCTGGAAAATCTCATCTTACACCCCCCCGTGTAAAAAAACAAAAATAATATCAAACAGGTATCGACTTACGACTTACGTGCTTACTTGTGACGTAACGTTATAAACAATGTGACGTCACGTTATAAACAATCTGACGTCACTTTCCCATACATAACATCTAAAGAATGTTTGTTTTTATATCAAAAGGGTCATTTCGGTAAGTTTGTTTTTAAATATCTATTTCAAAGGCAAGACGGTATGCAAGAAAAAAGTTTCTTCCATGAGATACTTGGTTCAGATGGAAATATCCGTCACTTCGGGTAACTGTTTCGCGGGAACTCGGCAGAGCCTCGTTCCCGCCAAAACAGTTACCCTCAGTGACGGATATTTCGATCTGAACCTCGTGCTCATATAAGAAACAATAGTATAAAACATATTTATTTAAGAAGTTTGAATAAGTTTCCAACCTTAAACCAACCTTTCATAGTTGGAGTTTCACAGTAGCAAAAAAGCAAGCCGCATTCCAGGTAATGCATTTGGGATAAGACTAGCTCAAATTCATTATTACGTAATCTATAAGATTATAAGCACAATATTTATCTTTATTTGCCGATAGGCTGAAGTCTTCCAGATAAAGTATCTGGGAAAATGTTTTAAACCACTGGAAAAAATGATTGCAAAAAGTCTTATGAAAACAATTTTCGTCATGATTTATATCCTAGATATCGATTACAGATATGGTGAAAGCCTTGATAACTCCCTTTTTATGTGTCACCTTCATTCCAATCCCTGAGCACATTCTGTGTGCAAAAGAGCGTACCGGTTAAACTATCGTATTAATTTCGGATCAGTGTCTGAAGTTTCAGAAAAAAATGGGTGGACTGCAACAATATGGTCGTTTTTTATATCCAAAATGGCGTCCAAGATGGCCGCAAAATTCTGAAAAACCAATTATTTTTACTTTTCAGTCATTTTTTAGTTGAAAATAGAATGGTTTTTTTTATCCTGATGAACACAAACAATTGAAAACATGTTTTTCAATTCAGTATGAAGACTTGTATTTTTTCTACATTACTAATACCTTCCACAAGAGGTACAGACATGTAAGAAGATCACATGGCGTAAATGTTTTAAATCATATTTACTTCTTGAAAATAACACGTGAACCATTATTTCTAAAATATTGCAAACATATATTATTTATATTTCCACCTAGTCAAAAGCTGAATTTGAAAATGGAAGCATTAGAAATATTTCACAAATGTTCTAACATCAAGTTCAATTTATCACACGCGCATGAAGAGATAATTACATCATTTTGTCACTGTAATTTGATATGGAACTACAAATGAATATATTTCTTTTCCTTGGAGAACCGATTTACTCAGTTTTCCACCAGAATAACGAAAATCGGTCCCTGGAGATCAGTCTTGGGACACTTTCCATACAATATCTGTAAAACAGTTTTAAAGTTTTATTTTACTTCTCTACTTGTAATATATGATCTGTCATTAATTCGGGTCACTTTAATCAATACACCGTCAAGGCAACAAAATATCACACTGCTGTTTTTACGTATAATATTTTCATCAAATAGAAACAAAGACCGAACTCGCTTGCAAAGAAATCTAACACTACATGTAAAGCAGGCCTTAGACACCATTTGACTTGCATTTAGTGTATTTTAACTTCATGATAAGCTGTATAATGTATAATTATACTTGATACTTAATTAAGAAATAATACGCACTCGTAACTTAATTACTGCGCATCCAAATTCCTGACTATATTTTATTCAACGATAAAATACAGGGAACAATTTATTATTTCGATTCTAACACATTAATTTCTTTGAAAACAATCCCGAACTTTATTTAACGCGTAGTAGTACATCATTGTAACCTTAAAACTCGACATACGATTGGACGCGCTTGTTTACATACGTCACGTCGTTACGTCATTTACGGCACGTTGTCCTTGGAAAAAAGTGCTGTATTTTATCGTAAAATAAAATATAGGCTTTTCCCTGTATGTTTATATAGGAAAAGCAGCCGCTTGTGTTAGAATTATAATTATACATGATTTCCTTTAACCTTGACGTTATCCGTCTTTTCGAACAGTACCATTAGCTATCAACGGCTAGCGCCTCTTATATAAGTATTAGATACTTAGTATTCAACCATTGAAATTATAACTTCATTTTGATCGAAATACTTTCGCTATTATCGGAAAATAAAATATTTCATGTCAAAAGTAATGTATGCATGGCTTTAGAAGCAATTATTCGTTAACCTTTGCGCTCTGAAAGAAGGCTGACTACTACCTGACTTATTCATACCTTGTTCCACACGCAATAGCATTTTAACATTTAAGCCGACAGGTTGTTCACTCGCAATTTACTATACAAGTGCAAAATCATTTTGTCTCAATTTGCCGAATATCTGAAAACATTACTCTAAACATTGGCTCTATAGAAAAACTAGATACGATCACAATGATGATGTTAATGATGATGACGATTATTCATCAACATTATTAGTAGTAGTACTAGTATTGTATTACAATAATTATTATTATTATCATTATTATCATTATTATCATTTTTATTATTACACTTATTATTACAATTGTTATAATTTTTATTATTATGTTAAAATTATTGTTATAATCTTTTTTATTATTACGATTATAAATTTAATATTATTATTATTATTATTATTATTATTATTATTATTATTATTATTGATATTGAGTCGTGTCAACAATATTTATATAATATTATATAGACATTCAAACATTATGATTGACGAAGTTGTATCTATAAATAATTTGCCTACAATCTAGTCTGTATAAAACATAAGAAACTAGAATCCGTTTCATGCTACATTCAATCCATCATAGGTGGAGTTTCAACAAAAAATCAAGCACGCGGCATTCCTTGCACTGTATTTTTGTGATAAGACTAGCTCTAAATTTATCATTACATAATCTATGAAAGATTACAGGCATTACGTGTAACCTCATTTACCGATAGGCTGAACTGTGGTAGACAGTGCATCCGGATAAATGTTTTAAAACACTGGCAACGCCTTTTTCAAACAGGTAAAAATGCTCCAGCGGATCGCCTGGTTATCTGGTGACCAACATTCCAAAATGACATAGACAAAATCTCTGACCAATTTTCATGATGATTAGCTATAAGATGTGTTAATAGGTTCTTCTTTAATTTACTGTGTGACCTATTTCTGACTCCAAGTGACCCAGATTCAAACTTGATCTAGAAATCATTGACAACACACATTCTGACCAATTGTGTGCTCTTTGTAGCAAATTTAGGTTATTACACTGTTTACCGCAATGGTCAGTAACTTCCGGAAATATTTTAAGTTTCAATTGGTCCTTAATATGCATTGCAAATAGAGTAGAAGCATTGACAACTCCCTTTCTTTTCCTTTCATGCATTAGTTTTAAACGTTTCAAGACTAACTTTTATAACTATAACCATATTATCAAACAAAAACATCAGTAATAACGTTGCACGACCAGTATTTTCTGTAAAGGTACAAATTGTAACGTGTTAGTTGATCTTATCAAGTACAGTATATGTTAAATAATATTTACTTCTTGAAGAGATTGTTGGAAGCATCAGACATATGTCACAAATGTTCTTACATCAAGTTTAATGTATCACACGCCCAAAAACGAGAGTTGCATCCTCTGTCGCTGTAATCTGATATGAAACTGCAAATGAATATGTACCGTGTCCTCTGAAACCAATTATTAATTCAGTTTTCGACCAGTAAAATGTAACCGTGAAAATACTTCGCCCCGAGCTGGATTCGAACTTTGGTCCTTCAGTACCCTAAGCGGACACTCTACCACGTCGCCATAAAGGTTAGCTCAATGGCAAGGAAGTACAAGTAACGTATTATATTTCTACTACATAACGTTAATCGGACACTGGAGAACAGCCACAGAATCCTTCGGTTCAATTCCTGTATATACGATTCCGAAGATTTATTTTACTCTTTTTCTTGTACGCTCGTATGATCTGTCATTAATCAGGGTCACTTAATCATTCGAACACGTCGTCATGACAGCAATATATCGTTGTGTTACGTAATTTGTTTTCATTAATAGAAAAGTTGTGCTAGCATAGCTTATTTGTACGGAGAAATGAAGACCCGGACTTATTACTTTAATTAACCCGCTAGCAAAGAAAACTAAAACTATCATTACGCACCCAGAGTTACAGAAACGACACAAAGTATTGTCATATGACCATCTTTGATCACTAAAGTGTGACCTTGACATTGAACCAAGATGGCTGAAACGCGCACTATGCACATCATCGCATTGTGGTGATCATTTGACTAATGTTTCATTAATATTCTTCAAGGGTTTAGACGATATTGTCTCATAACCTTTGACCCCTAACTGTAAGATCGACCTATGACGGCAGTTCTGTACGTCATTTCAATAACCTGGTCATTTGACTAAATATTTTTGGAAATCCCTCAAAGGGTTAAAATGACATTTGATCCCATAGTGATACATTGAACGTAGTCGTATCGATGAGATAAATATTTTCATCCAAGTTTCTCGAAAATCCCCGAAGTGACCGTCTAATGATCGTTGACCCGTAAATGTGACGCTGACCTTGAGCCGGTGCGGTTGAATGCACACCGTCTTGATGGAGTTGTCATTTAACAAATGTTGCAGAAAAATCTTTCAATGGCTTAATATCATAATAGACACTAACCTACATAACTTTGTTTCTGCGGATAAAACTAAACCTTATAACACTATCCTTGAAGCAGACCTTCGACTCGCATTTATTGAATTTTCATATAATCACGTTTGTGACTATGCTTTCGCCAAACAAACAGGACAGGAAAGCAAAAACGTTCTTAACGTTAACATGCAATATATCTCTCTGCATGCTTCTGAAAGTCAAAAAAGTTAAAACCAGCAGTAAATGCGGTACGCACCCTACATACTAATCCACTTCCTCAATTTTCGTATGTACAATTTACCGCGTTCGTTCATCCGTAACGAACTGTAAACTTTCTAACATAACCGCATTTACAGTATCTGCAGTTATTTCAATAGAATATGTTTTTCCTTGTAAATCGCGTGACTGTGCTGTTTTATTTAACATGATTACATTAATAATGTCCGAGACGTTATAGACCGATTCCCATGATGAAAATAAAAAACAACAACACAAAATGATTCGGTGATAGTGGTGTGCATATTAATATTAATTCCATAATCATAAAACTCATTACATTACAATTACATTACAGCATATTAAATAGACACTGAATGACGTCAACAGTTCATTTTACATAAATTACTTACAAATAAAAACAAAATTATACAAAGAAAAATTTATAGGATAACTTCAAACAGGAGACTGGGTCGCTTCAAAATACAAGAGGCTTCTATCATACCTGTATTACAAGTAATTATGCTATGCAAACATGATGAATTATATAGAAATTCGATAATAAAAGGTTTGCAGAAATCATGTTTAACTTAATGATACACCACATGTAAATGCCTCAGATTGTCTTACGGATGAAATGAACGTTTTTCTTAAATTATTTATTTTGCTAAATACAGATGATACTGTAGTTTTGTCAGAATCAGAAAAAGATTCTAACATGCACTTAAAACATATGAACAGCATTGTCAAGATTGGAAACTAACAGTAAATACATCAAAATCAAAAATCATATTTTTTTGCAAAATCCAGACAACCATCTTATAATTTTACTTTCAATAACGAACAACTAGAAATTGTAAATGAGTATAAATATTTGGGAATTTATTTGAATAGAAGTGGATCAATTGCTACTATCAAAAATCATATTGCCTCACAGGCTACAAGGGCGGTGTACATTTTAATAAGAAATACAAATCTGGATTTGAAACGTTAAACATATCCTAATTAAATGCGGTCTGATAAAAGTGAATGACTTAAAATGACAGTTAGTCAAAAGTAAAACCATCGTCTGCCAATAGAAAGTGGAAAGTGGGAAAGAATACCTAATAACATTAGGACTTGTAATACTTGTAATAACAAAATAGGAGATTAATTTCACTACTTGATAGAATGCACTGATTTCAGCGATGAAAGAAGAAAATTTATCAAGTCATATCGTCCAAATATTTTCAAATTGGAGAAACATATAAATACAAGTAACAAAACTAAATAAAGAAACACACGTTGGTAAATTTGAGAAATATATACCTTTTGAACGCATGAACAATTTCTTTATATATGTCACTAGTGAATTAGATCGCCTAAATTGCCAGCGTACTGTACATGGTTAAGACTGCCTTTGTCATACAATTATGTTGTTTTTTACAAAATGGTCCCTTCTTCATTTTTGGCTTAAACTGTTAAAGGGTCCTTTAAATTTATAGGTGTTTTTCTGAAACAAAAAACTATGTAAAATGTTATATAATGATTAAACTTACAATGATAAATAAATACAGTATTTCAACAGTAAGAATATGTGCTAAAATTATGCCTCCGTTTCATCAACAACTACGGGGAAGATTAATTTTTGTACTTTCTTAATTAAATTTTATCATTATACTTTTATTGTACTGAACATCTCTAAACACTGTTACAAACTAAACCTGATATGGTCATGTATCAGTAATGAGAGCTTAAAGGTTTTAATTTGCTTGACTTTATCGATAGAAAGAAACCATAGGGTTGGTAAATAGTCTGAAATTCTATGTTATGTCAAAAATAGAATTCTTCCAATTGAGATTACTAATATTTATGTTTTGGAAGTTATGGTCACAATTAGTTTAAGGCCATCAGTTAATAGGGTTTGGCCTTAATGTGTTAAAGATTAAAGTCATATTGGCCTTAAACCGAGCAGGTACATGTAACTATAACTTGGTAGTGCGGCAAATCACGAGAACGAAATGGCTTCTATCAATTAGATAAAGGTCGAGGTCGCAAAGACTTAAAAACCGATAACTAGAAACACTTGTCAAAACACGCTGTTGTGCCAGAAGACATTGAAATAAACCAGTTTACAGGAACCGTAAGACTACCTCAGTCTCATTTTGGACATCCATCGCAGATTTAACTGTATCTGACAATGTGGTTTTATCTATCTACCAATAAATATACAACGTTATAGATCTATATCTTATTTGTAGAGCAAACAGGTTTTCCCTTCTTCATGTCTTCATGTAAACTCAATTGCTACTCCAGCTTCTGTTCCGATTGATAACCGCAAAATCATTCATCTTGATATAAACTGTAACTTTTGGCATCAACAATTATAACTGCCTGACTGAAAGACAAACATTCCACGTGTAAATAAACTTGTTAAATATTTCGTTGAATCTTATGATATTAAGATATCGACTATGATTTGAAGTAAACATTTAAAATGTTGCGAAAAGATAACGTCACTTTTAACGTGGCAGCGTTCATGTTCTACGTCACGTGGAGTCTGTTTCATCTTAATGCAAAGACATTTTTCTTACCTCAGTACAAGTAGGTTATTTAAAACTTATCTGTTTTATATCTCGTCGAGAGTTGTTGAGCAACGTAATCGCAAACTAGGCGGAAACAGGCGGCGAGGAAGATTTTAAAATATCGGTCATGACTAAACAAAAAATCCCGAGGAATGAAAAATTAAGGGTAAACCAACTGATATGTCGTTTTAAAGTGATTAAAGATATCATTTAATGTTCATAAATTTAAGATTTTTACCTTTATCTTATTTGTAATGTTCTTCGTCAAATTCCATTAAATTTCTTATCAGTCTATAATGCACGATTATGATAGCAAGTATTTGCATGATAAATACAAATGAACTGAGTTTCAGGGACGAGCATAGAATATTTCTGTACGTCTTTTATCTTCATCTCCTTGTTGGATGAACTTTTCGAGAATAGATAAATTATTTTATTCATATTAGTGAAATGGGAAGGGGATGTTTTTTCACAACCTTGTCCTATCTATATGACGTTTGAGATGTACATAACATACGTTTTAAGGGGGTCTTAATCACAAAATTACTGCGTTATGACATCCAACAAGGAGATGAAGATAAAAGACGTACAGAAATATTCTATGCTCGTCCCTGAAACTCATTTTTCATTTCACTTTTCATTACATTACCGTATTTTGTTTTATGTAGTATACATATTTAGTTCGTTTGAGATTTTGATACTACAAGAAGCATCGACAATATGTAACGTCTGCTAATTGTATCTACTAGCTCTGTTCTTTTTACAAGAGTAAGTACGTCACAAAACTGCATATATCTTACTAAAATATCAAAGAGCCGGCCTATGCTTTCGTTGCAACGTTACCTCTTGATTGCTTATTTTCTGAATAAATCAAAGCAGAAGGTACTACTTAATATCTAAGGAAGTAGCAGACATTCTTCCTCTTCTTCTTCTTCTTGTGCTACCTTATCAATATTTCAATGTTTTTTCGTTGTCTGACCAACCGCCTGACCACTTCAATCGGTAAAACAAAAGGATTTTTTTTATTACTGTTAAAGAAAGATGTGACATCTTCTCTACCAACGGACTCCTGCGATTGGTCTTTGGGGAATGTCCTCAGTATAATCCATTACATTTACGTGATGGAGCCAGGACATATAATTAGTTTATCATGTGATGAATATGTCCGATTTTTCTAGCTACAATCTTATTAAACAGACTTTCATCTATTACACTTTCCTGTTTGTCACCAGAGAACAGTCTGTAATAATGGCCTTTGGCATAAAACAGCATAATCTCTCAAAGAAGGTCGTTTTGATACAGCTGTATGTATACCAATGAAGTCTACTTTACTCAAATTCCTACCTAGAATCAAAATCATTTAACTTAATTGTTTAAAGCGAATTCGCCCTTCAGGGTGACATCATAATTTTAAGAAAGACATTTACATTTACCACTGGTTTAAAACTTCCGAATCGGTGTCAAGATGGCTGTTACATATATGTCTGATATTGAAAAAGTACTAATTTTCAATACCTTGGTGGCCATCTTTTTGTTTGTTGTTGTATAACGTCGTTTTAATCGTATTTCGGTCATTTTTACAGGCGGGCAGTTTCCTGGCAAGAACTAAAACTAGATTCCTAATCCTCCGTAAGAAACTGCAATCTTACACAAAGACACACAGGTCGGTAGCAGGGCTCGAACCCTTGTCCATCAACCTATTAGCGGTAACAGTTCATTCAAGTCAGCGACTCTTAACCACCCGACCATGGAGGCGGACATTCTTGCACCGAAGTATCGGTCCTTAGACGAAAATTTTCTGATTTTCGTCCTCAAGTAGTTTGTTCTTGACTTCGTTCCCCATCAAATTTGAGCAGAAATTAATGCTGTCAGATCTATAATAATTTTTTTTTCACTTGAGTAGAACATATTCATAAAGAAACGAATGATGTAAACTATTAACATATTTATTGCTCATTGTTTATTCTTTGAGGGGAATAATTAGTTCTATGTATTAAAACGATGGAATATCGTAATGAATATGCTTCAAGTATGCCATAATTGCAATAAAAACATTATATTTTATAAACCATACAAACCATACATCTATTTTCACGTAAAATAGCACATAAAGCAGTAGGTATGATTATTAAAGTTTGTACTCACAGACGAAAGAATGAAGTTTTAAACAAGCCTGCTTCATACCATAAGTTTTCAAAATATTTACCTTTATAAACAATATTAAAGTTAGTTTTGCGAAAAGTATATTTGAAAATCAAGTTTTACATGTTTAGTTAAAGTCTAAGTAGCACAATTACAAGTAACTCTTATTTTACCAAGAGAGATGTCTTAACAGTGGAAATGACCTTCATATGTACCATAAACATTCCCAACTGCTTCTCAAATCAATAATTAAATGTAAGAAATATATCGCAGTTGTTTTTCAATTACAATGCCAAAAATTAGA
>JAFMSR010002174.1:0-25007 GCA_022818135.1 Saxidomus purpurata | reverse complement strand
ACCAAGTAAAATATTCTCCGAGCCACCGTTGTAATACATAACCTTAAACTATACATATATTTTGGCTGTTTGTCTGGTATATTAATGGCATTGCTTACTTGAATTTAACATTTGACGGAAATTGCATTAAACTTAGCTGGTCATGTTTAACATTTGACGGAAATTGCATTAAACTTAGCTGGTCATATTGTTACACATAGATAACGTTTTAATCTTTGTATTGGGAAATTTCACCAATGGTTTCTGGAGAGGTTTATATATGAATGATTTCTATGATTTCTTTTGGAAAATTGTGCTTTTAAATCATGAATTATGTCTGATATGACTGTGGGCATGCAGTTCTTCAATCAATAATAGAAGATAAGAATTATTTCGACACTCGAGTATCTGCGCTGTACAGTGCGTGGCGGTGTTTCTGCGCTACAGTACCTTGATGGGGGTTTTCTACAGGATAATGACAGATATTCTACCAGTATTTCAATTTTGAAAATAAACTTCGAATAAATAATTATTATATTTTTAACATATGAAATACCTCATAGCCCGACTGAGTTTCTCATAACTCATATCTTCGTTGCCTTTCTTCATTCCCCACATGTGAGCTATAGCTTTATTCTGTACGAGCTTGAATGTTCCTTCACTTCGATCCACCCACTTTATAAGAACAGGGTTGGTACTTGGGTCTAGCAACAGATTACGAATGTACTCCCATAAACGACATCCTCTTTTCCCTGAAAAAAAATGCAAACTAGAAATTAAATAACTGTAGAACAAAAGTTAATCGGTATTGTTTTTAGATTTATATACAGTTTGCGTTTTAACCTTTGGTCAGACATTGCAAAAGGGCAACAATAAATGGTAAGCTCTCGAAAAAAAGGTATTCTTATTTTATTAACTGGAATTGAAGTATTTAAAAAGCGGCAAAATAAGCACACGTGGTAAACAAACTGCGTATACTTGCTTTATAAAGACAAACAGGCAAGCGGAATGCCGCTTACATGTAGTTGATTATTACAACTTATTATTGTGATCCAAAATATTTCTCTTGAAATATCTGAGCTTATCTATCCTTGCTATAACAGGAATTAGTATTGTACGCATGAAATTTGATAGTAATAATATTCAATAGTCAGAAACAAAGTAGTAGTGCTTATTTAGATTGTTTATAGTCCCGGTCGGCCCTATGATTTTTCCTCGGGTGATTCTGCCAAGACCAAAAAGTAGTCCCAACACGATCATTAGCCGCCATTTGTCAATAATTTTACCATTAATGCCTAGATATAATTTTTCAAAGAGTGCACAAGTTTTGGTCTCAAGGTGAAATACTCATTTTTAGTATCAAAATGTTGCCTTTCTCTTCCAGCACTATTATTTCCAGAGACATATCAAAGAGCAAAGAAGCTTTATCAACAGTAGCGTTGTGTACTTTTATACACCATTTTACACAAAGACGTTTGTGCTGACGACTGTGCATTTCTTGTTTCTAAACAGAATCAATATATTTGATACCGCCAACAGAAAAGTTAAACATATGTATTTGGTCAAAATCTAGGGCTTGATTTTAGACAGCTAGTGCGAACGAAAAAGAAAACCTTAGAAATATAAATAAATAAAATTAAATATTATTTAATAAATAACTAACTAAATGAATATTTTAGAAAGAAAGAAAGAAAGAAAGAAAGAAAGACAGAAGGAATGACAGAAGGAATGACAGAAAGCATGACAGAACGACAGAAATATAACAAAAACTATCGAAACTAATGCAAAGCAATATTATTTTCTTAAAATTGTTCAAACTTTACAGTCTTTTGTTTTATACAATTTTTGAGACTTCAAATTTCTGGAAATCAGGATTAGCTTTTTCGAATTTCTGAAACTAGATCAAGGCCACGTCGCTTAATTATTTGGAAATCAGGATTTAAATTTAGCTATTTCGAACCTGAAACTATATCATGGCCACGTCGCAGTTTTACAAATTATATGTCTAATGTTTTGCACCCAACCGCTTTGAATAAATACAAATGCATAACCATACTGTAAAATCGCACAAAAGAAATGCAGTCAAATGATTTGTGTCAATGCACTTTAGTAATATTATCTGTCTGTTAAAATAGTCAGTAGTATGTAAGACATTTCTCCTGCTTCTATCATACGTAGCGTATGATTATGTAAATATTTAATATTACCTATACAAATCTAAGTAAGTAATGCATATTTACCTGAAATAGACGGGGACTTCGTACTCAAAACGAAAGAAAGGGGAAAAACATAGAGATGAAGATACTGTTAATCTGAGAGATTCTTTCAAGTTTAACTTCTGATGTCTTAATCCAATCTGTTTTCATTTGCATTCTCAATATAGTTTTCATGTCTATCGAATACAGTCAAATTTGTATGTTTTTGTTTGCTATATTTTATATTTGATAAGAAAATATGTATGAGCGTTTATTTATTACATCTATTGTTGTATTCATGATTAGGCTTGTATAGGTCTTCATTGCACTTCATATTTTCATATAAAAGCTGCTAGAATGTCTGCATATGACTTTCCTAAGCTGTCATACCGCAATATTTCATACATAAACACATACTAATATATAAAATACTGTAAATAGCGCAAGAACGTATATAATGGCGGATAAAATTTCAGGTTTAATGAGACGATATACTTAAATTTCGACATTACATATACTTGCTCTAGTTACAGTTTTCTACGAAACCAAGAGACAGTTTTACGAATAAATAAACATAATATTTCTTGTTATACCGATTTAATTCTATGAAAGATATGCACTTGTGATTCATTCAACGAGCCTACGCTGTTTAAACGTTCTATAATTAAACAATTCAATACATTATTGCACACTGTTACCTGCAAGTCAATTACTTCAGTCACGCACACAGAGTAAACTATTTATAGCGCACGATGAACTACCAATTTTACTTCAAGATGTTAGTTATGTGACCGCAGGGGGTCAGACAGAGTAGAGGACTTGGTTAACGGTTTTTAGTTCTAAGGTTTGACCTAAGAACTGATTCCGGCATCTTTACGTTAGTGGTTAACCACATTACTGCTCAATCTAAAAAATATTTCCCCAGTTTGAAGGAAGCTCATTCATATAAGAATATAACATTATTATGTGAAAGAAAATGAACAGGTGTTATTTTTTAATATGATTTCAGAATTAATTTGGTTTCTATCATTTAAAATTCGAATGCTTATTGAAATTATCGCACATTACACTCATACATGTAACAGTTTTGTTTTGAAAGAAGTATGCCGTTATATGAGATATAACCACAAAAGTATGCATTTATATAGCATATTGTTGACAGTCTTCCAAAATTCAAACACTGGAAAGGTCAGTCTGAATACAAGAAGCAAATAAAAAACCAGATTTATCTATTTAAACCTAAAGACTTTGTGCTAATTATCCCCAAAATCTTACTATGCAAATAATTATTAAAAAAAAGTGTTTCATTAAAAAACACCCTCCGTTTTACTGGTAGAGATTTTAAGTAAAACTAAAACCATCACTGAAGGTTATAAATTCCCCCATGAACACTCCACTGATACAGTATATAAAATTTATGAAGCATTTGATACTTTAATTATTGGACCTGTACAACTTAAGGCTTGGTACTTATCACTTCTGTAAAGTATCATTAAATTCTGACCAGGGGTTTTGGAGATTAGGAGCGCACAAGAGTTTTCTCTGTTGTTCCCCTGTAACCTTGACCTTTGATCCACCGACCCACATCATTGACCATGCACAACAAGGCATGGTACATATCACAAAATTGTGTCCACGGGTTTTGGAGATAACAAAAAGAGAGATTATCTGAGCCTCTGTGACATTTGACCTAGTGACCCCAAACGTGGACCATGTACACCTAAGCGTTGTACTTATCTCTTCTGGAAAGTATCATAAAAATCTGAACAGGGGTTATGGAGATTTAGCATCCACAAGATTTTATTTTTCGAGACCGTATGACCTTGATCTTTGACCTAGTATCCCAAAACATGTACCATGCACAACTAGGCATGGTACTTATCATTTCAGAACATTAAATTCTGACCAGGACTTTTGGGGATTGAGTGTCCACAAGATTTCGTCAACTGACGGACGGACGGACGGACGGACGGACGGACGGACGGACGTACTTACCAGACGGACTTTGTGAGGTTATCCCTTTGATCTTTTTAAGATTAAGCGTCCACAAGATTCCCTGTGACTTTGAACTTTAACCTAGTGACCCAAAACATGGACCATGTACAACGAGGCAGGGTACTTATCACATATGTGAAGTATCATCAAATTCTGACAAGGGCATTTTTAGATATAGCGTCAACAAGGATTTACTACCTCGAGCCCCTGTGAGCTCGACCTTTGACATGTGACCCGAAACATAGAAATTGACTAGACAATGTACTTATCAATTCTGTAAAGTATCATTTAATACGTACGGACGGACGGACGGACAGACAGACATAAAAGCTGAATCCAGTATACCCCATTCCTTTACACCGCATGCCTAATCAAAACATATTTATGTCAATCCAAGATTGCAGCAGTCTAAAGAGGTGTTGATCATTGATCAAATAAATTAAGCAGTCTAGTCTGCATATGTTTAGAACATGAGAAACAAATGCATAAACACTTAACAAAGGTAATGCGTAAACAAAACGAAATAATTGCACCTTTTTACAAAAGATTAAAAGAAGTCTTTTGGTCTTTCACAATGATCACCAAAAGCTGAAAACCCAGTGTCATTAGTAACGTCACTTCTCCCTTTCATTTTGTCATATTTACTGCTTTTCTAAGCCATAGGTTTGTCAAATTGATTTAATACTTGAGCCCTTAGTTTCCTCGTTTTCGTTTTCAATGTTTGAATATGGTTCTACTGTGACAATGTATATGATGTGCACCAAAATCAAAATATAAATCTTGCAAAATGTCAACTTAATTAATTTCAGTTCTGATAGAAATAAGTTAAATTGTCTGGTCAATAGTGCAAAATTCGTTGTACTGGGGGCTACATGGGATTCTTAAATAGTGAGAAAAAAGGGAATTTAAACATTCTCTTAAATGTGATTTTTATTTTAATTCTCGGCAATAAAAAACTCGGCATTTTATTAGCATAAAACAGTATGCATTTTAATTGCTGGGGCAATATAAAAGGAAGGGATGTAAGAATACCTCGGCTTTTACTCTCGCATTTTTTGTGCAGTCCTCCACGAGTACATAAAATATATTCTGTTATATACCCGAAGCCCTCGTTTCCTTTCCAATAACTAAAACGTATTGCTAGCGCAGAGGCATTTTTTCATCTTTCTGTCCTGTTTTACACTATTAACAGTTGTGTTTTTCGATAACATTTACAGACATTTTTACTATGAATTTTAGCTACCAATCTCTTTCATGTCAGCTATTTTTTTTTAAAGATTTAGACACGTCAGACTGAATACAGGAAACAAATAAAAGATGTATTTATCGAATCGTTAAGACTTTGTGCTAAAAAGACCATAGGTATTAAATGTAAATATATAGAAAAAATAATGTTTCACTTTTTAAAATACATAGTTTTACATATCACCGGTGAGAAAGCAAAATAAATGTGTATTTTATTGCTTTCTGCCACTTTTAATCAAAACCAGTATACGTTTATCCGAGATTGCAGCAGTCTTAATAGATGTTGATAAAATTAGTTTAGCAGTCTTGTTTTGAAAGTTTTCGGTCTTTCAAACTCTTGTAACAAGAGCATAAAACCTTTTAGTGTTTGAAAGTTTTTTGTCCAATCGCAACGCAGTATTTCCTGCACTTTAACTTGGGTAAAACAAGAATTATAATCTGAGTCCGTAAATAGGGGAACAGTACTGATTTACAAAAATAAGTTCGAATACTAATACTAAGCTTATGGAAAACAAAATCAAATAATTGCGCCATCTTAATAAAGTTCCATTTTTCTTTCATAATGGTTACGAAAAACTGAAATAAAACCCTCTTTGATCAGTAACTTTACTTTTCTGATTCACTTGATAACATTTACTGGTCAATTTTATCTATTACTTGAGATAAGAGTACGACAAGTCTTCCTTTGATTCCTTGTTTTGGTCAACAAGATCTAAATACTGTGACATAAGTTCATCCTGGTCATGCCATGCATTTAAAAGATCCATGACTGGAAAATCTCTGTGGTTTACTGTATATTTCGTGAACAAATTTTTTTAATAAATAATACGAGTATCAATATTTTAGCTTTAGTGATTGTTGATGTGAATAAAACTTCGCCTCCAAACGCGTGCGAATAATTTGAATAAATTTTGTTTATAACCGTACAATAGGGTCGTTAATCGTATCTTTTCGAAGTTTAATACTAAAAGTATAGAAAACATATATATTAGACTCACATTTCTTCTTAGGTCGGGATTCTGTGACCTCAAATAAACGTTCATTCAACTTCAGGTCAGCGGATAGTTGTGCACTTCGTTCCATATCTGAAATGCCCGTTAACTATAAGATAATATGATATAAATAAATTCTTAAAGCAAATATATGTCCGGTTAATGGGACCAAAATGTATAACATCAACATACTTTATAAAAAAGTTCGCAAATGATTTTTGTTTAGAGGCCCAAACCATCTTTGTAGTACATGTATATAATTGATCGTAACTGATATATATTTTTATTCATTAATTTTAAACATTACAATTTCGTCTTGATCAAATAGTCTGGTTGAGTTGTAAAATTCTATCACATAAATTGAAACTACAAGTCAATCGTGAGCACCTAACTACTATATAGTGTTCACAAGATGTCTAAATTTTATAAAAGGACGTTCGTCAACAACAAGCAATATTAAAATCTCTTTCTTGGGCTTACTAATTTTCAGTTTCAACTGTGCATTTTATTCTTTTCTTACTGTAAATGTCTTTTGTCTCTAAGCTGTTTTCACGAAAAAGGGCGCGCTATCACTTGTCAAACGCAACAGATAGTTTTTACGTTTTTTTTAATCATTTTGGTCATCCATTACATCATTATTTTCTTCTAGAAGTCAGTCTTTCATTTAAAATATTACAGTACATTGTACAAGTTAAAGGTATAAATTATATATGACGTAGTGTCTCTAGGGTTTTGGTATTGAGCTGATATCAAACTCATTTCATCTCGAAGGAACAATATCATTGTTAAAACATATATTCTGTATTATACAAGACATGCAGAAGCAGTAGTACACGATTGACTTGTAGATTCAATTCGATTTTTATAAACAAACTAAACCACGACCACGGAAACAATGGTATATGTAGCATCATTTTCAAAAGAAGTGAGCAAAATAAGTTTTGTTTCCAAGAAAAAGGGGCGAACTGTAACATTTTTCATGACAAATGAAAACTATTGTTAATTTGTTCATTTATAGTTATGTTTTTAAGTAAACAATAGATACATGTATACAGTGGTTACATAACTAGCAACAAATTAATTACTTTGCGAAATGAAGATCAAAAATGATAAATTTGCACTTTCTGCAAGAGCCACGAGGAAACCTTATCCCACATTTTTGGGAATGTCACACGATCAAACCAATTATACAATATTTAATGAATAAGGTTATTTTGATCAAAGTTTTGAAATAAACAAGTTCATGGTTTTGTTAGGGTCGGGAAAACAAGATTACATGTTCGATATTCTTTTTTTAGAACTGAAGAGGTATATATACCTTTGTAGAAGAAAGGAATATTTTGCTTTACATTATATGTTTAAAAAAAGTTTCAAGTAAGCATGGGAGATATATAAAGTCTCGAACTTTACTTATCTTGAGCGTAACAGATGGACAATTCTAAAACACTTTCTATAATAACTACAACTGGTAATTTTTCTTATACAAGTTTTTGTATATTTCAAGTTAGTGACAATATTTACTGCCACAGAGATAACGGTATACTTAGCATAATAAACCTACAAATATCTTTTTTTTGAATTATCAGAAAGAAGGAAACAATATGTTAAATATTTGACTTCTCTTTTCTTTCAGACAGATAGATCCAAATGTTTGTGTTTTTGTTGTATTTTTTCAATATATAAAATAGGGGTTACAAATCAATTTTTTTTTCATGCATATTTGTGATCTTTGTAAAACTGGGAACTTAATAGGTAATATATATATTTTATTTAGTATATCATTGTTTTCTTTAATAATAATATATACTTACACATATATTAACATAGTCTTTGAAAAAGATATAGGAGTTGTTTGCATGTATAAACATGTATTATGAAATAAAACATTATTCCCCCTATAATAAATTGAAAACTATTGTTAAGTATTTCCTTGTAGGTTATTCAAATAAACTAATACTAAAAATAAAACAAGAATAAAGAAACCCAAATAAAAGCGAATAATATTTTTAGCAAAATGTATAAATTTAAAAAATAATGAAATTTACCCGATTGAGGTAGCGTGCAAAATGTTATGTACGATGAGGAGATCTAAAGAACAGAATTCTTGGCATATAATAATAATAATAATAATAATAATAATAAAATATTTATTTATAGAAGGTTAACACATTAAGTAAATGTACAAAACATTTGACTTATTTACAATGTGGCCTTTTGAAAAGAAATAACATTTATACAATAAACGATTGAATGATTGAATGATTGAATTAATGAATGAATGATTGAATGATTGAATGAATGAATGAATGAACGATTGAATGATTGAATGAATGAATGAATGAATCTATCGCTTAAGGGGAGTCACTGCTGAAATTCAAAATAACAAGAAATTTTATTGACCCTGTTTTTTATGGAGACTAACATATTGCTAGTTAATTTCTGGAAAAATAATGATGGGTCAATGACTTAACTTTTTCGCAATATTAATCTTTAGTGATACACTATCAGATCAAGGTGCTTAATGCAGAATTAGCTAGAATTTTGGTATTATAAAAGTTTATGTATGTGGTTTATGTTTCAGAATGTATATCACTTTCTAATCTTTTCTTACGTAATATATTATACTTTAGGATGAAAAATTAGAGATAGTGGTATTTCTATCATCATCTGAATAAATATCACGCTCCTTATCATTACCCAACCCACTTTACTAAAATTCATTTTTTCAATTTTTGATAAATGAATATTTCATGATAAAGGAATAACAAGCTTTTTCAGATATTTTGTCTACAGTTTGATTAAAACCTTTGTTTTAGAATGTAAAAATAAAAAACGGGGGTCAATGTGCATATAAGAAAAAAAAATTCAATGAAAACTGACAAAAAATGTGGTTTTTAGATTTCGACGAGCTTTGAGATATGACGGCATATGTCTGTAACAAAGAACTATGAAAGAAACTAATTATTAATGAATTTTTATATCCTAACAATTCTTCTTGTAATGCAGTTTAAATTATGTAAATATCTTAAATGGTTTTTGAGAAATGACTATTTTTGTACCCCTACCCCCATTTTGGCATATGACAAAATTTGTCAATTTAGTCACTATATGTGGGGTCAAAATATTTTTTCTCAAAAATGTTCAATTTGTTTACACTAAAATATTCCTATTGTGCCCAAGTTTACTGTTGTATAGTTGTTTTTTTCCAGTGAACTCACCATTTTTGAAATATAACAAATGTAAATTTCCGGAAGTGCAAAAAGAAGTGCAAAAATCCAAAACATCACCAGTGATCCCCCTTAAGTAAAAAAAAATAATTTTGTTGACTTTGTAAATTTCCAGCAAATTAAACTGGTTTTTTTATTATCATGTTGGTAATGCAAACGTGTAAGGTTAGTTCACAATAGTTAAAAGAGACGATGTTATATTTTCCGTACCTGTACAAATACCATTGGGTGTTCTATATTGGCTGGAATCTGTAAACTGTGACGAAAGGTCCATTGAGCAAGATGTAGAATAATGGGTATTCTTGCTGTTTCTGCTGCAGCTCATTTCGTCTGGTTGATTACATTTTTTATTGTTATGACTTACTGGTGCAAGCATGTCTGCCATGTCTGAACTAGAAGAAGGAACATTATCTCGTGTCATTTGGTCTTTGAAGGGTTTGCTAAACATGCTAACTGAAGAAGTTTGGTGTCGAGGAGGAGATTCATATGAGGAATATTTCAGCCATTGTTCTGGACTTAAAAACAAATCTGCTGCGTTTGAATTGCCACTTGTATAGTCCGCCATAGAAGTTTGGAATGTTTCACTTTGTTCGCAACTGTTCCAACGTCTTTCCCCAAAGCAGCTATTGAATTTTATATCTGACCTAAAAGGATCTAACTCAATTGACTTATTGAAGGTGGAAAATGTAGGAAGTGTTTTTGTACAATCATAATTACTCATTAGAGTCAATGCATTCGCATGTGCATGAAAGTCAGACTTCATTGAGCTGGATTGGCTTGTAATTGATGTCATCTTTATAGCTGGATCAAACTTATTGAATTCAGGAATTTTCATGGTATGTTGGGTGCTTGTAAAATCCATGTTTTCCAGAATATGTTCATCATAGTTCCAGTGCTCGTGATTAAAGGCTGCTTCACCTCGGTCCCTGCCGTCTGAAAAAGTCAGAAAACCATCCAGATGATATCAATACACCTTACACTCTGTACTTATTAAATAATGTTAGTTTGCTATTTTTAGGGACTCAAATTTTGATTATGTAATTTATGAATTAAATTTTTACAGCATTTTTATAAGAAAAAGCATTATGCAATAATTGAACTAACTATTACTTTTTACTTTTAAATACTGGAAAAAACAGTCAGTAGAAATAATGAAATACCACAAAACATAATCTCTTCCAGATTGGAGATTGTCGCCGGAAAATCGACGAGTGTTCTTGTTGTGATTCCCACGGCTTGTGATAACTTACTGTCTGCATTGTCACTCTCCGCAAAAAAAGGAGACGGGTCAATAGGGTACTCGTAGGATCCTAGTTTTACTGTTGTTTCTCCTGTAGCCGTGTCATAAATAGTCTGCAAACCTTCATCTGATCCACTTTTTGAGCAGTCTGGAATAAAAAATCATAGACAATCTTTTTCTCATACGAGTAAATGTACAGCATTTTTCTGAAATACAAGACATATTTCTAAATAAAGTTAATAATTTTAAGGGTACATTTTTATAAGTTTACATTTCAGAAATACTCAGCTTCATCTGTATTAGGTATGTGATACAAATGAGTAATTAGTTTGCCATAGGCAAACGGGAAAACAGTCTGACATATATTGATTAGGATAGATATCAAGACTAGTGCAGGAGGTATGAAGTGTAACATCGAAAAACAAGATCTTAATGATCTATTGTGGTTCAACGTGATACTTGCTCACGATTTTGTGTAGGAATTGAACGGGGATTTTTAATAACGGACACTATTTAGATTAAAAACTACTAGTGCGTGTAAAAGATATACATATTAAATATTTTGAAAGTAAAAAATAAACGCTATTCTGAAAAAAATATTTGATATTAAATCGAACTAGCTGAAAATATTGTTTTTAAATACATTTCTAAGGCGACAGCCTATGAACAGATGCTAGCACTTTTGTACAGTGTAAATAGCGAATTCTTACATCTTAAGAGCACCACTTGTTTGCACAATAATTAACTTTTCTGCGATATCTAAACTCTTCATAAAAAACAAAATAAGATTAAATTAAATTAATAATGAATAGGAAAAATACTTAAATACAAAATTACAATATTGGTCTGGCTATTATCATGTGAACTTATAGATAGAGTTTTTTCAAGAACATAAAATCATTTAAGTAAATGTTTACATCTGATTTTCAAAATGGCACTGTAAATCAGCTTAGAAAAATACCAGATTATGTAAATGAAGCATATTGACAAAATATGAGACACAATAATAAAAAAAAATCGTTGTTAAAAATTTAGTGTTGTATACATCGTCTACCAGACTGTTTTTCTCATGACGTGAATTTTCCTCTGCTTATTACAATCTTTGTTCTAAACTATAATTATCATTATGCAAATACAATATTTGAGTTGACATGCTTTTTTTCTTTGAATATTTTTTTTTACAATAAAAAAAACTTATGCTATAGTTCTCATACTCCTAGCGTCTCTGAGATTCATTAAAAAGTAAAATACTGAAAAGTAAACTTTCAAAATAGACAGATAAAAATCAAAGAAAAACAACTCGTTATTCGTCATTCAGGAGACACTTACGGAAGGGACGTTGTTTTGTAACATTTGATAAGGAACCATTCACTGAATCTGATTGAGATGTCTCAGGAAAGTTTGGATAGTTTTACCATACAGTTCGATGTAAGGCAGTGGAAATTGATAACTAAGTTTGCTCTAAAACCATACAATACATACAAAAATATATACCTGCTTGACAATTAAAATCCATATATGTAGAAACGCTTTGGTTTGTGTTATTATTTAAATCTGTCGCCAACTTTTTGATTCGGAGCGGTCTTTCAGTCAAACCAAGTTCGGCATATTGTTTGTTTGTTTCAGAGAGGAATTCAATGTCTGACACTGCCTCGCTTGGAATCAAACCCGCATCCATTGGTAAAACATCTAGATGAACGTTTTGTCTTAAATCACGTGTGAATTTCATTTTTAACTGAAGAGAATCTTCTTGTTTGCACTGAGAAAGAAACTCTTCTCCTGAAAACGGCCTTGATTTATTTACCTGAATGAAATAAAAGGGAAAAGGTAGGACGATGTCATATGCAAATTCTGATTAACAATAAATGACATTGATAACACGAGAAAAAATATAGAAAGTTTATCTGAAGCTTTTGTGCAAAAACAGTTAATGAATATGTTGCAAATTTAAATAAATAAATAAATAAATAAATAAATAAATAAATAAATAAATAAATAAATAAATAAATACATAAATAAATAAATAATAAATAAATAAAAAAATAAATAATGTGAATCCTTTACATAATTTAGCATCATGGAAACAGAGGAGCGTACCGAATCTCACCTGTACATTGTCCGATCCAATAGTTACCCTTTATTTTTACTCTAACAAAATTAATTACAAAGCGTTCGTAGTCTTAACAACTGAAAATTTTGGCGTTTTTCTGATCATATTTTGTTACTAATGCGAGATACTTATTTCTTTAAAAAATGGGTATATATGGAGACGTTTTGAACAGGCCAAACGCAATGCAAATAAACTTTAGAAAAATGGCCGCACTGAAATATGTATGCCCTAATAAAAGCAGCTTAAAAAATTATGTATACTTGAAATCTAACTATCTTATGTCGGGTAGCAGTTTCATATATCACTGAATACAAAATGCTTGAATATTAAATGAAAATACAACAACAAAAACATGTGATTGAAGTTGATAATGATAAAAAAAAAATAATAATGATAAAAAATAATAATAATAGCTATTAATTCTATTACTAATAATAAGAAGAAGAAAAGGGAGAAAATGAAAAACAAATATTGAAAAAAAGTAACATCATGATAGTTATGTTAATCAAAATATCACAAAAATTATAACATTGATACAATAATTACATTAAGATAAAAATTATATAATATTACATTTTACTACAAAAATAACATAGCATTTTAATCTATTATGAATCAATCATATAAAAGTACTCTTGCAAATAGATAAGTTAAGAAAGCGTCCTACCTCTTCGCTTACCGGCATGCTTCTATTCCAGTTAGTGTACCTTACAGCTTCTACTAAATACCCGTCTACCAAGAAAAATAACGAAATGTACCGCGCATAGTAAAATTGTGCTATCGACCATAACGTTCCCAAGTTTCGCATTATAAAGTATGTGAATGAATCTTTCAAGGTCGACAATACCCAATCAAAACAAAAGAGGAAGTTAAACATAGCTGTTTTACTTTTACGCTCACTTATGTAAAATATGGGGGCAGTTGAGAACATGATACAGAATCCGGGTTATAGAGCCCCGGGAATTTATTTAATTGTTGAGCATATCAAAATAAATCAAATACTTTTGTACAGGGCTTGAGTATTTTAAGTAATTACAGAAGGGACATTTCGACACTTAAAAAATAGTGGCGATTGGTTTGAAATAAAACGCTTTATACTTTGAAAATAAACACACTACTTTAGGATTTTGCTGCAGTCTTATAAACATTATTATTATATTACCCTTCAAATTGCACATGAATTATGGTCAAAAATGATGCTGAAATCATAATGGATAGTTTACAATCATGTAAGAAGTGAGTTTAGCCAAGTCATTTCTGTTATTGACAGATGCAAATTGAGATATACATAACCGAAAGGGTGGACTTTTGACAAGGATAGTCAATTTTTTTTTACCGATTTCCTCTATATTCAAGGTGATTAAAACCATTATACAGATCTATACATTCCTTTTGTTTTAGCTGTCTCAAATTTCATTATTCTATGAGTATAAATCTTTAATTAATGTTCTATTTGAAATAATGATGACCACTTTGAACGGTAATATCACTTTTAATTAAACTGAGTGCTAGTTTTATAGGTTAAGTAGCGAACTATCTTATAATTTGGTTCTTATGCAAAGTTCTTTCTCTCGTTGTTCTCAATCGATAAAGGTATTGTAAATATTATTTGAGTTATGCTCTGCAGGTGAAAAGCGACTCTGAAAAAGTATCAAAAAGCAGCGACTCTGAAAAAGTATAAAAAAAGCAGCGACTCTGAAAAAGTATCAAAAAGTAGCGACTCTGAAAAAGTATAAAAAAGCAGCGACTCTGAAAACGTATAAAAAAGCAGCGACTCTGAAAAAGTATCAAAAAGCAGCGACTTTAAAAAAGTATCAATAAGCAGCAACGACTCTGAAAAAGTTAAAAAAGCAGCAGCGACTCTAAAAAGTATAAAAAAGCAGCGACTCTGAAAAAGTATCAAAAAGCAGCGACTCTGAAAACGTATAAAAAAGCAGCGACTCTGAAAAAGTATAAAAAAGCAGCGACTCTGAAAAGTATCAATAAGAAGCAGCGACTCAGAAAAAGTTAAAAAAGCAGCAGCGACTCTAAAAAGTATAAAAAAGCAGCGACTCTGAAAAGGTATCTAAAAGCAGCGACTCTGAAAGCATCGAAGTTCTTGTGCGATCTACTTCTTCTCATTATCTCATGACAATAGTTTCATTTTTAAACAAAATGTGTTATCATTACGCCAGATATCATTTAGGAGACTTGTTGTTCGACTCAATAAGAACTTTTGCCTGTCGCTTAAGTCCCAGCAATTAAATAAAAGCATTTTAGTGTTTCAATCGTGCGCCGGATTTCACTGATGCCTAGCCGGTTTCCGGCGTATACTAGCATACGCTAAATCTTCACGTGATCCTTTGTAAATAAAGACGAACGCGAAAGTAGTTCAAACTACGTTTGAGATGACAGTTGAATGCGAAGGGTTTAGCTATGCACTACACAAGATAAAGTAACAAATGATAGTAACAGTTACTGTGTATATAATGTAGCATGAGTAAAGTTCTTGTGCACAGTTCGCCCCCTCATTTGCCTGTATTAAAAGTTACCAAGGGTAGTATCTTTAAAACAAAGAAGCTAGAGTTATGGTTCTTGCACACAACATTTTCTCTCATTTCCCTTTTGCATGAAGTATCAATTCATTCTTCATCAGTTTTTGAGTTATTTTGATCACGAGAAAAAGTATGTAAGAACAGTAAGTCTTAAAGTTATAAATCAAGAGTTCTCACTCTTGGGCACTGTACTTCCTCTATGTATGTATTTCAGAGTTTGATCGTTGGTACCGGCTAATCCATATGACCAACGCCCACATAAGAGTTTATTCATTTTAGGGTTTTGGGGGATAATGCAAGATACAGAACGCGTCCCGTTCAAGAGACACCCCTGGTTCTTTAACATGCCCGGTGTACAACATCGTTACATTGGACCTCGGTTTAAGGTCTCATCCAAAAGACCATAAGTTATGTTAGTAAAGGAGCGGTGGGGGGGGGGGGTGGTGTCGTACCTGCGATTTGTGGATTATAAGTCCAGTGCGTTAACCACTAGACCACTGATCCGCTCACACCAACACTTCGTCTCATTGTCCTCTAATAGTTTATGCAGTATCAACAAATTCCCTTCAACACATTTTGACTTATCCTCTGGACAAGAAAAAGTAAATAAGGGAAGCAACTCGATGCAATGTAGCATTAATTGACATTTTTGTCAAACGACTGTGCTTTTGAAAGCGCGATAGGATTTTATGTGATCCTTGTCCTTGCAAAATGATCCCACATGAGGCTTAACTGTTTTATAGCCAAGATCACTACCCACACAAACGCTTCTCGTCAAAAGAAATGCTCCTACGTTTGGCCTTGACCTTGAAGTGACGGCGATTAACATAGAGTATGCACGTTGTCTTCACAAGGTGAATATTAAATCCAAGTTTCATGAGAATCCTTCAAGAAATTTTGGAGATATGGAGCGGACACGAAAATCAATGACTCTTAACTGTAAACTTGACCTTGAGGCGACGGGGTTGGAATATACAGTTAACGTATCTCAAACTCGCTTACCTCGAATTTCCGTTTAAGTCGAAGAAATAAAGTCCGTCAAAACCCCTAGACTACCCTTTTAAGACAAAACGACATATCGAGACTCCGGAGTGTCGAAGGGATTTTTGGTCCCGTCAATCAAATTCCAGGTATGTCAACTCGTTAAGTCGAAGTGCGAAAGTGCGACGGATCAAAGGGCAGGGGTCAAAGCAAAGGTGACACGTTGTCATGCCAATTCACACGTGTCATAATGAGTTGTTTGTTTTTCATGGATTTACTTTAATTGCCGGTGAGTATGTGTAATTAATGAGGAAAATGGGGTAATTACTTTAAATACTTAATCTATTTAAGAGGTTAAATGAAAGTGGTGATTGGGCTTTATCAAAAAAGATGATTTCTGAACGAATGTATCAGTCTGTAAAATTTTGTTTTGTAGTTAGATGCTGTTCTTATGTTTCGAATATACGAATGTTCAAACTTCCGGTTCAAGAAACGCTACTTTCACTTTCGCCCGATGCGTACTTTCGTTTTCGCTAGGGCCGATGTGCTTGATATTTATTATTGAATGATTTTTGGGTATAATTATGCAAAAATAAAATGTAATTAAAATTGAATTTGTGTTCCAATGTTTAATTTGCATTAAAAAAATAGATACAAATAATGGTCTGTCTTGAAAACAGGGAATTTTTAGCACTATTCGTCCATATACGTCCATATACGTAAAAATACAACAACTAAAAGCCCCTCCTTTTACCTCAAACTTCGTTTACCTCGAAGTAAAAGACCTGGTCCCTTGAAATTCGAGATAACGAGAGTCAACTGTATATGTTCCGCACGTCGTCTTGTCCCAAGTTTCATGAAAATCCTTTAAGGGGTTTAGTAGAGATGGAGCCGGCACGAAACCAACAGACCGATCTCCCAACATACCGACCGACAGGCTGACTCCTGTCTACTGGCCCCAACTTTGTTTGTAGTTTATAATAATGAACGTGCTGCAATATGCAGAATTTCTAAGCAAGATGCTGCATCGTGTAAGATTATATTTTATGAGGCAAATTAATACATGTAACATGCACTACAGTTTCATGACATTGCCTAATGCTGAAAAACAATTGTCATGACCCGTGGATTCATGTTCACCACGCTTCAGAGGATACAATAAATTCTGTTTTGTTAGTATGAATATTTAGTATCGTTAAAGCTTCTGTATGGGTTGAACGAAATTACAGGTGCATAATGCACGCGTTACGCTTTGTATTGTTTCTATTTTATAACAATTTTCTACGACCTCTATGCGTTCTAGGTATGCAGTCCCGATTTGTGGTAATGGACTAAAATAAGGATTTGGGTATTTTGATTCAAAGATAAAGTTATGGTACACGCTATCGACATTTTGTAAACAATTTGTTTCATCTACTTATTACAAGAAACGTTAAAATTCCACGAACACCAGATTTTCTATCAAATATTATTGCAGTCAAGGGGCTGAAAACGAGAATGTTTCTCAGTGTATTAAGGTTTGTAAGCAACAATGGAAGAACATACTGTACAATTAACAACTTTTAAAATAATCTGGAATTTAGTAGCTTCACAGATTTGAACAAAAACCTACTAATATATAGAAGAAATTGAGTCTGGCAAAAAGAATTTGGCAGCATATCACTGAAACATTGTGTATTGTGTATAGTGACTGGATCAGCTTGTGTTCAAAGGAACTGAAAATGTCTTTAAAGTATTTATTCACATAATACAAAATGATTTTAGAACGATATCTTCCACATCGATCCTAACATTCTATACCAGAAAAAATCACCAAATTGCAACATGATTATCATGCCTCGTCTTTATAAATAAACCAATCGACACGAATATACATGAGATATAAAACACACACATCAATACGTATCTTAATTCTAAAACTTAGTATAAGTAGGGTGGTGGCCATGATATAAGTTTTTTGTTTTCATTTATTTTACGATGGCGAGATGCAGCTATGCGGCATTACTCATCAAAGCATTTTGTAGCTCTTAAGCGACAATGTGAGGATCCATGGCAGAGTGAAAGGGTTTAACAACGATTAGAGTAGTTAGTTTTTGAATGGCTGACACAAGAGAGGAGTCAATGTTTTTTTGTGTGTGTGTTTTTTAAAAAATAATCTCTTTATTTCATGTCAACAACAAACATAATCTTACGCGAGCTTTTGGATCGATCTAAAATGTATTTGCGTATATGGTGGCGTACTATGGTGGCTTATGTGGTGGCGTACTATGGTGGGACACCGGAGAGACCTGAGAAAACCCGCATGCCAAGTTTGGTGATCACCTACCATTTAGCATACTACCTAGGACAGGGTTCGAAACCGGGTTGCATTGATGGGAAGCGAGTGCATTTAACCACTGTGCTAACCGGACAGTATCATTACTGGAAAAATATTTTTCTGTTTGATCTTATATACCTTTACAAATATTGTCTATAAAAGCAGTGAATGCTCGTTATCAATTTGCACAATAATGACTTCGAAAAGGTCTTTGTAACTTTATAGCTCTATTTTAAATAAATATAAACAAGCCTTTGTTAAATGTGTTATATCAAACATGTTTACATTATTATCCATATTTGGTGGTTAAGCACTTACTCTGTATATACATGTTATGGTAAATTACGCTTGATTGGAAATGAATGTTAATTCTATCATCATCATCATCATCACATCATCTACACACTATCACTATCATCACACTACACTATCTATCATCTACACACTACTACACACACTATCTACTATCTACACATCATCTATCATCATCTATCTATCTATCATCTATCTATCATCTATCTATCTATCTATCTATCTATCTATCTACTATCTATCTATCTATCTATCTATCTATCTATCTATCTATCTATCTATCTATCTATCTATCTATCTATCATCTATCTATCTATCATCTATCTATCTATCTATCTATCTATCTATCTATCTATCTATCTATCTATCTATCTATCTATCTATCTATCTATCTATCTATCTATCTATCTATCTATCTATCTATCTTGTAATACTGCCTCATACCTCTCACGAGTATTATGGGCAGGGTGCACGCCGGGTGTTAATAAAAGATAAAACAACTGCAAAATAGTTCTTACAGTTAAGAGAATCAAGATTGTTAAAACTGTTAAAATAGTAAAAGAATTAAAGGTTTAAAAACAACTATTGTACGATTAATAATTGAGTTGGGCCACTGCCTGCTTGAATGAAGAAAGTCAGGCAGGATAGCAATATGCGTGGGTTATCTGTTCCACAAGACTGTGGTATGGGGGAAAAAGAGTACTTAAAGAAGTCCGGGTTTGCATGGGTTTGGCGGAGACTAAGGTGGTGCATATGTCTTGTTAACCTGTTTGGGACTTCTAGGTAACTGGGCATGGAGATTGCTACACAATTGTAGTATATTTTGTAAAACATAACTATTTTGGAGGCTTGACAATTCTGTTATACATTACTCTTCTCTACTCTGCCCTGCCCTGCCCTGCCCTGACCTGAATTGCTCTGTTCTGCCCTACCCTACCCTACCCTACCCTACCCTACCCTACCCTACTCTACTCTACTCTACTCTACTCTACTCTACTCTAATAAAGCCTCTACTCTACTCTACTCTACTCTACTCTACTCTACTCTACTCTACTCTCCTCTACTCTACTCTACTCTACTCTACTCTACTCTACTCTACTCTACTCTACTCTACTCTACTCTACTCTACTCTACTCTACTCTACTCTACTCTACTCTACTCTACTCTACTCTACTCTACTCTACTCTACTCTACTCTACTCTACTCTACTCTACTCTACTCTACTCTACTCTACTCTACTCTACTCTACTCTACTCTACTCTACTCTACTCTACTCTACTCTACTCTACTCTACTCTACTCTACTCTACTCTACTCTACTCTACTCTACTCTACTCTACTCTACTCTACTCTACTCTACTCTACTCTACTAAGCTTTAAATGAGTATATAGATCTTCGTTTGTAAACCGGTATGTGCAGCTTGTACTAATAACGTTCAGGCCATTTGCGTTCGTGCGCTTGTGTAGTATTCGCATTATTGCGGCCCGCTATATTTAATACGTGGTGAGTAAAAGATGCATGGAGACTTAAGCACTAGATCGAACATATGCGTCTCTCTTCATTATAAAATTGAGGTACTTCTGAGATGAAAACTGTAGACACAGTCAATTTTTTTGGAAAAGCAAGAGTTGTCGTTTGTAATTGAGCTGTCGTTCGTTTCATAGAGGGCGCAATCTAATATACGCTGGTAAAAAAAGAAAAAAGCGCTTTTCACGTTTCAGTCGCAATCTACACCTAGAAAAATGGATATATGATTGCTTTTTCAACTAACACAACCTTTGACATTATAGAAACGAAACGAGTCGACTGAATATTCTTTTATGGCCTTTTTAGACATATATGATATTGTCTTAGCTATTTTTTTCCCATTCCTAATAAGTCTGCCTCCGTGGTGTAATGGATAAAGCCGATAGCTCAAACACTTTTGTGTACGTGTACTTTTAGAAACCACGAGTTCGAATCCCATCAACACCCAATTTTTTTAAAAACTTTTTTCTGCTGTTTTAATAATCATTTTTAAATTTTTAAGAATATTTTACGCCAAATAATCATAAAAATCTTCATTCATTTGATAACAGTAAAGTTTCGATACTACAGGTCAGTCAGTAGATGTGGTGTCGTGTCAGGTTTTGCTTGTTCAACCAGAATTGGTTCCCTCGAGTTCTTTTGGGGCCATGCCTCAATATCAATTATCACCAATTTTCAAAATATTTACATGGGATTTTTGTTTGTTGGCCCGCTGTGATACTTTGTATCACAGTTTTTCTTGTATGTTCTACCATCTCATTCATATGACCATACAGACAATACATGACACGCTGTATTTCGACACATAGAAAAACAATGGCGATGGTTTGAAATTAAAACATTTTCTATTTAGAGTTAGGATTTTGCTGCACTTTTATAACATTACATTTAGTCCATGCTAGACGAAGTGAGTGCTAGTTTTACAAGTTGACTAGCGAACTATCTTGTAAATTTCAATTTTAGCAGGAATAATTTGGTCATCATGAAACAGATTCTGTTTCAGTTGTATTGAAATTCATTTTGGTTCTTATACAATCTTCTTTCCCTTCTTGTTCTCAATTAACAAAGGTAGTGTCAATACTTTTTGAGTTATGCTCTGCAGAAGAAAACGTTACAAAAAGCAGCGACTCTGAAAGCATCGAAGCAACAGTTATCGTTCTTGTGCAATCCACTCATTTTCCTCTATCCTAATTATAAGTAGTGTGGTGGCGGTGACATTGGTTTTTGCTTTTATTACAGAGGGTGATATTATTACACCAGACTTGTTTTACGACTCAATAAGAAATTCTGCTTAAGCTGAAGCAAGTCGATGAAAACTTTCTGTTGTGACAATAGTGCACTTGGTTTCACGGATGCCTAGCCGGTTTCGGTCGTATACTAGCATACGCCAAATGTTCACGTTATCATTCGTGAATAAGACGACCGCGAAAGCAGTTTCAACTAAATTTGATTATTTTGGGAATAGCAACTTAAGCTCAGGAACAACACATGATCAACGTACAATAGGGATATTTGAGTTATGATAATCCAATAAATAGTAGACAACATAACACTGAGATGTAGAAGTAGCTCTTGAGCGACATGGTGAGGATCCATGGCAAAGTGAAAGGGTTAAACTACGAATAGTGTGGTTAGTATATGGATGACTGATACATGAGATGTTTTTTTTTTAAATCATAATATTTCTATTTAAGGTCAACAACAAACATAAGCTTACGCGAGCGCTTGACCTACCTAACAGGTGTTTGCATATATAGTGGTGTACTATGGGTGGAAATGTCAGAGCTCTCAGAAAACCCACCTGCCTAATTGGTGACCACCTGCCATCTCACATACTAGCCAGGACAGGGGTCAAACCCGGGTTGCATTGCCGGGAAGCGAGTGCGGCTAACCACTGCGCTAACCGGACAGTATCATTACTGAAAAATGCGTTTTATTGAGCTGATACACCGATAAAAATATTGACTACACAAAACAGTGAATAATCATGCCAATTTTCACAATAATGTCTTCAAAAAGGTATTTGTATCTTTATAGTTCTATAACGCCCGCCTTGCCACCACTGGCTATTAAACAAGGCCAATAATAGTTTCAAGAGTTAATTTTGACGTGTGGGTCCTGATGTGAACACTCTCCGTAGAGGTCCATCACACAACGCTATACATGTATTCCAAATATCTCTAAGAACTGAGCATTGTGGCTCTAGAGAAGAAGATAGATGTCTCTTTATAAGCCTAATTTAAACAAAGTGGGTCCTTGGGCAGAGTCAGTGCTGACCACGGGTTCATGATTTGAACGATATTGGTTAAGGTCTACCAGGCGATGTTACATGATAAATAGCTATGTTTTAGGCCTTGTGGTGTCAGAGAAGAAGATTTTTTTTTCATAATAAAGCAGATGTCAAATCAAGTGAACACCGGGTTGGGTGAATTTTGACCCAGGGATCATAATTTGAACAATTTTGGTAAAGGTCCACTAGGCAATGCTACACGCTAAATATCTAAGTTATATCTATGCTTTGTGTTTTCAGTGAAGACGATTTTTAAAGTTTTCTTTTGAAACATATATAGTTCAATTGACACCCGGGGACCCTCACTCTACTCTGCTCTACTCAAATTAACCTACAAATGATTATCTTCATTTTTGTTAGTATACCGGTATGTACAGCCTGTATCAATACAGTTCGTACATTATGAAAAAAGTTGAGGCCACTTGTCTTCGCGCACTGTGTAATATGTATACAGCGTACTACTTTTTCATTGATATCAATAAATAAATGGATCTCTGAAAATCAGTTGAAACGGGCGTTTAACCCATATAAAAACAACATCGTTGAATGAAATATGACGTCAAAACACATACTGGTTGCGCGATACGGGATTTTGAAAAAGTCGTTATTTGCAGAAGCGGTAAAATATTAGATAGTTTATAGGTGAAGGTCAGCCAAGATCAAAGTTGAAAATGTCATTCAGATAAACAAACTGTTCAAATTTAATTGCTTTAGCTTCAAAAACAGAAAGTAGGTAAGTAGGTCAAGGTCAAGATATGTCAATGTCAAAGTTGAAATGTGCATGCAAAACTATCCATATAGTTAATTTTTCATTGCCGTAGTTTCAAATACAAGAATCGTCATGAGTTCAAGGTCAATTTCAGCAAATGTCGAAGTTGAAATCTACATGCAGAATTGTATATGGTCGAAGCAGTAGGACATGGTCAGCGTAGATCAAAGTTTTGATTTGCTATTAAACGTATTCGTATATTTAAATCAAATCATACCCCTTGGTTTGAAGTTGGCCTTTTCTGGGTGACTTGGCCTACTGACATTCTTCCATGATTTTGAAGCTACAGCAATGGCATTTGAAATATATTGATAGTTTTGAATGCAGATTAAAACTTTGACCTTAGCTGTCCTCTATCTTAACCTACTGACGTTTCTGTTACATCAATGAAATATGGACCATATAAACAGTTTTGAACGTAGAGATCAAGTTCTATATTGAGTGACATTGATCTTGTAATTTTGATCTGTGTTGTGTTCGAAGCTTCCACAATGAAATTTGAACTACATGGTTAGTTTAACATTCGGATTTCAACTTTGACCTTGGCTGTTTTTGACTTTAAATTACCATCCTACTTTCTGTTTTCGAAACTACAGCAATGAACTTTGAACTATGTTTATAGTTCTGAATGCAGTTTTCAACTTTGACCTTGGCTAAACTTAACCTTTGACCTCTTTTTTGTTTTTCAATCCAGGAGGTGGAACTTTGAATATGTGTGCTGTTTTGCAGACTAATTTTCAAAATTCCACTGACTGACCTTGATAAAATGTTTATGACCTTTGGACCTACTTTCTTGTTTTAAAGTACAATGATGCCTAGGTGACCCATATATAGTCACCATGGCACGTTTGTTTATTCAAACATTTCGTGCGTTTTTGCCACTTCTATAAATAACGACTTCTTCAAAATTCAGTATCGCGCAATCAGTATGTATTCTGATGGCATCGTTAATTCAACAATGTTGTTGCTGTACGTTTCAACTGTATTTCAGGTATCCTTTACTATGTTTATATAAATAAAAAGAAGTGCGTACGTGTGCATATCACACAAGACACGAAGGAAGGTTGCTTAATCAATTTTCTCAAATATTTCTCATCGTCCCAGAGTGTAAAATCGCTTAAATTTCAATGGTCTTTAGTGTAAAACGATGCAAAAAAGTATGTTAAAAGAGAGATGAATCACTCTACTTGAAATAGGAGACAAACTATATTCACCAAAAGTTGCTTCATATCCATTTTTACAGCAGTCAGGGAAGTAAATAATATAAAGACTGTTTATTGGTTCCAGAAGTAGG